>ML278253.1:626-43369 GCA_005239495.1 Nicotiana undulata
CTTCCAAAACGACCTCCTCCTCGTCTATTCTCCATAGGTTGAGATACCCGATTGTCCACTGACTGGGATACGAGAACAGATGAGTCAAGTATCTGTGATGAGCTCACTGGGTGACTTGGTGTTGCAGCAAGGCGAAGTAATCGAGAGAATAATTCATCAACTGTGGAGACAGTCAGACTAGCCAAAATCTGATCGTGTACTGAGTCAAGATCATTAGGAAGTCCAGCAAGAGTAAGAGCTAGAAACATCTTTTGTCGCTGTTCTTGTTGCTTTTCAACACTAGCAGAAACTGGCATCAACTTCTCAAATTCCTCCATGACTGCCTGTACTTGTCCCAAGTAAGTAGACATATCTAATTCATGTTTCTTTAAATTTGTCATCCGCGATATCACATCATAGAAACGAGATATGTCATTAGTGTATAAAGTACGAGCCTTTTCCCAAACCAAATAACATGTCTGGAATGGACGAAACAAAGGCATCAACTTGGAATCAATAGATCTCCACAGAATACTGCATAATTGAGCATCGATCTTCTCCCAGTGTGCTTTGACCTTTTCATCTCCTTCGCTAGACTTCTTGATTAGATGATCTTGAACACCTTAACCTTTACCCCACAGCTCGACAAATGAAGCCCAAGCTAAGTAGTTTGAACCTCCCATTAAAGGTTCTGAGGTAATCATAATGCCAGAGCCCAGATTTTTAGACCCGAAAACATCAACTCCAAAAGACATCGTTGGAGTGAAGAGAGGTCTATGAAATTATACCCAAATAATAGAAAGAACCAGTTGGAAATTCCCTGAAACAGACGAAGAGAACACTGTAGCTGCCGGAAATTTTCAAAGTACTTGGAATCGAAAAATAAAGGCACGGGTAGGGTCGGAATTACTGTCCGAGCAGGCTGTCCTGAAGAAGCACGGCCAAAAAGTGGCCGGAAGGGGGTTCACGCGCCGGCGCGTGTAAGTGACGCGCCGCCGGCGTCAGAGAGTGTGGAGGCGCGAGGGGGCGCGTGGCTAGGGTTCTGCCGGGGTGGTTTTCTGGGGTTTGGTCGCCTGAGAAATCCGCACCTTCCTGTGGTGTTATATTTCGTAAAAAACCCACCGGAGAAGGGATTTAGTAAAAGAATAGCTTGAAAGTCACCGAAAAGAGGCACGTGACTGCCCGGACTCGCTGGTAACTGCACAACGGGGATTTCTCACTGGTGGCTCTGATTCCATGTGAGAATACACGAGAAAATATTTTATTCACCTAATACAATGATACAATGAGCCCTATATATAGATAATACATGTCCTGCTCCTAATACATATAGGATTAAGGTTTAAGGTTATTTACTCCTATTTGACTACTAAACTAACAGAGTGATTACCCAAACATTTTATATCTAATATCTGCGCACCTACTTTATGTGTTTTTTGAACTGAAAATTACTGTAAACTAGGGAGTAGAGTAATAAAAGTGGTATTTTCGTGCAAGTAATGAAGAATGGCTTAATCTAAATAATTGAAATATTTTTTGAAGTTATTTGCAGTGGCATTAGACATGAGTCCTCTTTTAACAAGTTTGCGTGAAGGATGTGTGCCTGTATGGTAAAAACTAAAGAGAGGGAAACAAAATAAAAGGAAAAAGTTAAAGGACACGACTATACACCATACTGAGAAAATACCACAATCAATTAAGAAGCTGAGTGACGTGAGAACATCACATCAACCTATGTGCTGTCAAGTATACACTGCAGCTTGATTGTCTGGATATTGCTCGTTGTTGGGTCAGTACTAAGAGGTACTACTAGAACATTGATCATTTATAAGATAGGTGGTAAAGTTTCCTCTCGAAAATATTTTATAGTGTATCTAAGTACGAGTTATGGGTCTATAGGGAGCCTGAGAATGGCTTTTCTTTTGTGCTATTGTTTCTCT
The DNA here is from genome assembly GCA_005239495.1 of Nicotiana undulata. Lineage (NCBI taxonomy): Eukaryota > Viridiplantae > Streptophyta > Magnoliopsida > Solanales > Solanaceae > Nicotiana > Nicotiana undulata. Next base: position 2,546 of record ML278253.1, read on the forward strand.
CATGTGCTCTGGTTGCCTTTTTCACTGTGCCACTATTCCAGATTTATTCTAACATGAGCACACTTCGAATTTACAGCGTGATGATATATCAGGAATGCAGTTGAGTGGAAACAAGGTTAGGAAGCTAGAGTTCTTGTTGGGAGATGCTGTGGCACAGGGGGCTGACTGCATAGTAACTATAGGTGGCATACAAAGTAATCACTGTCGTGCTACTGCTGTCGCTGCCAAGTACTTAAACCTTGACTGTTATCTCATCCTACGCACTTCAAAGGTATACCTTAGTTGTTCTTTTGGTATTTTGTTTGATTCCTACATCTGCCGCAAGTCACCACTTCCTGTTTATGTGAATAACTTCTTTAGCTTTGTCACAGTTGCTTGTGGATAAAGATCCTGGATTGATAGGGAACCTGCTTGTTGAGCGATTAGTTGGAGCGCACATCGATCTTGTCTCAAAAGAAGAATATGCAAAAGTTGGCAGTGAGGTCTATACTTTCTTAATCCATACAATTTTATTTGTATTTGTAGTTATTTCTTGCATTACATTATATTTTTAAAAAGATTTTCTTGTGCTCTTTCTTCACTAAAGCACTCCCCTTGATTGGCTTTAGGGGTAGCTGACACTAGGTGCTGAGGTATTTTGCATCACTGACTTATTTTGTGTCCTCTTTTTCCCACCAACACCTGGTACTCACAAAGTTAAATTTCAACTTGAAGCATCAAAGAGTTTTCTCTCTTCCTTCTTCCTTCAAACATTCTGTTCTCCTTTTCCTCTCCTCCTCTGACCATCACCTAAGGAAAAAATTTATGTGCCGGAACTTTTCCTCTTTCCATTGATATATGGATGCCCTTGAGGAGTTCTTTCACTATTCAGGTGCTTTCGACTAGTGCTATTCGATGCAAGAATATGAAGCCACGCATACCGCGTGAAATCAGTAATCTGTGTGATAAAATAAAAATAGAAATAAGTTGCTGATTAATTGGTGAGCTGAGAACTAGTATTGTCCTCCAATTTCGAGATGTGCTCTTGATTTTCCAAATGGAACAAGTATTTGAACCTTGTACAATTTTCAGTTGTACGGAAGCTAAATCTGTCTCATAGTAGCCTTAAGCTGATAGGTCTTATCTTTAATAGTACTGTTCCTAATGTGTGTTACATCTCAGGCTCTTACCAAATTATTGAAAGAAAAGCTGTTAAATGAAGGAAGAAAGCCGTATGTCATCCCTGTTGGTGGATCCAATTCTTTAGGAACCTGGTGAGGCCCGTTTTCTTATGCAACTGGCTTGTTGGCTTGTTTCCTATGTCTGATAAATCCTACTTCCTTTCTTTTTCCTAATTTTTAGCGTTTCACTGGCACCTTGAGATGTGTATTGGGTACTTTCAGCATCAGATTGTATCTAAAAGTTCTTAATGATAATCTTGAGGTCTGAGTTTAGAGCTCCCTATACAGCTTCTGAACTCTTGGTGTTTACCTTAATTTGAACTTCAATATATGGCCAACTTCCCTTTTCATTGTGAAGCCTTCAAGAGTGAATATCTTTAAAATCTTGTGGTCCCTAATTGAGCCATAGCCTGCGGTATTAATAATTTACTTCTGGTGCAAATGTTGACTCTACTTAAATCATTATGCAACTCCATTTGCGGTATGGCATACATGATACCTACCTGTGTCACTTTTTGATAAGAAGGATACCTACCTATGTCACTAGCCTTGTTTCATTGAGTTTTCTTCTGTAATGATAGTGTTCATCCTGCATTAAGTGGCTACATAAACTGTTATAGCGAATATCTATCCATCCTTCAGAAAATCATTCAATTTTTCCTCTTGACAAAGATGGAGTTTCTCTACATCCTCAAAGTTTAACCTACAATACGTCAAGGGAAGACAGATAAGCTATGGTTCAGAAGGTTAATTTTGAGATTTTTTAGTTTTGCTTTAAACAAAAGATAGCTATGTAAATATTGACTCTTTCATTCTGGAGCTATTTGTAGAAGAGTAGTGAGTGATTAATGATCAACAAACTAGAAAAGAGAGAAAGAGCATTGATGTCATATATGCATGTTATAGGATGTTTTCTCATATTGAAGCCTTTTATATATTCTGCCTGCCTGTATTCTCGGGGGGGGGGGAGGATTTTCTCCAGCTTCTCCCACAACCCTTTTGTTTCGTTCTATTAGAATTGCAGTATTAGAGCAAAGAAATGATTCTTATATGTTTCGATTCATTTCTTGAATATTTGGACGGCACGAGCCTGGTTAGACTCAGTAATTATTCCGTCTTGGCACCTTCCATGTACTAGATAGGTGCTACTAGTTTGCCTTGCTTTAACCTGTCCAAAATGAAAAGAAAGCTGCTCATTAGAATTGCAGTATTAGAGCAAAGAAATGATTCTTATATGTTTCGATTCATTTCTTGAATATTTGGACGGCACGAGCCTGGTTAGACTCAGTAATTATTCCGTCTTGGCACCTTCCATGTACTAGATAGGTGCTACTAGTTTGCCTTGCTTTAACCTGTCCAAAATGAAAAGAAAGCTGCTCATTACCTGCCAAAAAATAGGTGTACTCGATCCTTTTGAAATTATCCAAACCCATCTAAGCCCTTACAAGTTACAGCTGCTCATTTCTCAAATCTATAGGATTAAGGCTTAGGTATCAGAAAAATGCTAGACTACTGAGGCAGAGCAGAGAATTGTTATATGCTGAGTAGAAGGCCAACAGTGGTATACAGTTCAACCTCCTGTAAGGCACTGCCAGTCCAGCAGAAAGAAGAAAACTTAATATTGCATGATGTTGGACAGCAAGTGCTCTCACTTTCATATTGGACCGCAAATGCTCCCACTTTCATATTCTCATATTTAGCCTTCTCATGTCTTTTCTTTTCTCCTTTGTCTCTGTTGTTCAGTTTTGCTTCTGGTTCCACCTCAATATAGCTGTTTTGTTTTTGTGTCTTCACAAAGACTCTAAAATTGGAAAGAATATTTGAGTTTCCATTGATACTGGCTGTTAATTGTAGAACTCCATGGGGAGCTTAACCCCGTGTTATAGTGATAATTAGAAGGGCCTACCTGCGACCTGAAATGAAGACTGTGCTAGAAAGTATGAAGTATAATCAAACTTCTCATGTTCCTCCTACCAGATGAAACCCTCTCACTAGCCTCTTGGAATTGAACAGTCAAATAACCTTATCGATTATTACATTAGCATTTTTCAGCTGCTTGTCAATATTCCTATTATCCTTTTCAACCCTAATATGATGACACTAGGGTAGCCGGGATGACTTATTCTTGATTGACAGAGCTATCAGCCCTTCAGAAGCTAGTAGCCCAGTTAGAATACATGCCAAGGTTCTGCCTTCTCTATCCTGATATTAATACTATCCGCCATAGAGTTACAGATGCATGTTTAAAGAAAAGATCGAAGGATCAGCATTATTAGTTGAAGAACCAAGGGTTCCATCCTTCAATTTATTAGTAGGCACCTCAAATACCTAAATTGTACATGGACTGAATTACGCTCTGACCATCAGGTTGCCATCCTTAAGTAATGGATAGTGATGGTACACATTCTAAACTATACACAGCTGAGCAAATTTTGCTCTAAAGGTTTTCCCTACTTCATGAAGAAATACAAAATCTGTGTCTTAGTTTCACCATTCATTTTGATAAGTGTGACTATTTTTGCAGGGGCTATATTGAAGCAATCCGGGAAGTTGAGCAACAACTTCAGCACTCAAGCAGTGAATGGAAGTTCGATGACATTGTTGTAGCTTGTGGCAGGTTTTGCACCTCCTCTGCTTAATTTTTATGATTTGGTATGCTATACATGGATTGTTACATTTGAAAATCGCCCATGTATGGAATCACTAAAAAGCAACACTTGCTAAAACTATGGTTGAAAAGTTTGTCAAGGAGTCCGAAAATAAGTAGGGATATGCTATGAGATAAGAGAATGACCGAGACTTGTATTCCTAGTAAGGATAGTATACTCAGTTGGGCCATGACATGCCTTGACTGTAGTTATACACACACATACTTCCTCTCTGGTTTGGTATTTCTATTACTGAGTGGCTTTGATAGTTGTTCCTTAATGCATCAGTACATGTCAGTATATCTGGTATATGTTTAGAGTGTCTCTATGCTGCTTGGTATCTGTGAGGATCTAAGTTGCGCGGACTCTTCGATTTTGGTGCCGTCCCCGTCCGGATACGGGACGGATACCGATACCGGGACGGGATACGTCCCGGATATGGTCAACTAACTTCGGACACTTTACCGGAGTCCATCGACAAATTTGGGAAAAAATTGAGATTTTGATTTCTCAAAATAAAAAATAAAACAGATTTAGAACAATGGAAGAATAATGTCCATCTTGGAGAATGAAAGATTGTGTTGTACAATATTCATGTAAGTTTTTCACAGAATATATCTCAAAATTGACAATATTTTTATAGCTCTATTTTGTATTAGCCAAATCCCCGCACCCGTATCCATATCCGGATCCGCACCCCCGAATCTTAAAATTTAGATTTTGCCAAATCGATACTCGGATCCGTTCCCGTATCGGATACCCGCACCCGAGTCCGAGCAACTTAGGTGAGGATCTTAGCTTCTTGATCCTGGCATCATGACACCCTATGGGATGTTGTAGGGAGCTAATTACCTTCTGGAATATGGTCTTTTTGTTTGGATACAAATTGCAATTTTCTTGCTTAAGGAGATATTGAATTGTTAACAGATTCTTCGTGGACATTGGTTCCGCCCACTTTTGTGGTGAGGCTCAATTTTCCCCTGCCTCCTAATAACCTGTTTTCCTATCAAAGCGTATGATTTGAGAGTAACTACCTCTGAAAACCTGAATGAATTCACTAACATTTGCTTTGCATCTCTACATGCATAATTGAGTCTCCCTGTGTGCCAGGTACTTTTAAAAGATCAAGAGATTCTCCATGGACATTGCCACCAGCTTTTTGGTGCCTTCCAGTAGAACTTTTATCTATTAATACATTTGATTTGAAAATGTTTATCATTGAGAACCTGATTGAACCTGAAGAAATTTTTCTTTCGCACTTCTAGGTGCCTCAGTTGTCCATCTCTAGTAGAATTTCTGGTTTATTTTTTTATGTACTCTTCTTTTGGGAATGTCGTACTCAATGAGTAACCTCAACTTCCTAAAAATGATCTTTTGTTTTGTCTGGAGTTACATTATGGTGAAAGTCAATGATTTATCTTACAGTGTTCTAACATCATTGCCATGTCTCCATGGTTTTCAGTGGGGGTACAGTCGCTGGTTTGTCAATTGCATCCAGGCTCAGTGGCTTGAAAGCAAAAGTAAATTGCTTGTCTTTATTTTAAAATTCTCTCATCTTCAGACACAGCAAATGTCACTAATAAGTGGTTCGAGTTTGTAGGTTAATGCATTTTGTGTTTGTGACGATCCGGACTATTTTTATGAATATGTTCAAGGCCTACTTGATGGAATTAATGCAGGCGTCAGCTCACGTGATATTGTTAGCATTCATAATGTAAGGACTTCATTGTTTTCTACGTTCTTTAAGCATACCTGTTTTAAATTCATCAATTTCATTGTGTAACTTCTTGAGGTACTAATTTCATGATAAAACAATGTGATCTATTGATTGTAATTCATAGATATTTTGGTCTTTGTGACGTAAGTGTTCTCTCTTCCCATGTTATACATTTTACATAGCTTATACGTCTTTGTGACGTAAGTGTTCTCTCTTCCCATGTTAGAAAGGACTTCTTTCTTATATCCTTCATGGACAAAAACTTTGATTGATAAAATTTCCCTGCTAAATAATGCTGTCATCAAAATCTTATCATAAATCATTCATGTCCACATCCATCTTGCTCAAGAGGAACTATGGAAATTTCGCATATGATGTATTAGTCTAGTTGACTATCTTTCTCTGAGTCGAGGGTCTCTCGGAAACAGCCTCTCTACCTTCACAAAGTGGAGGTATGGTCTGCGTACACACTACCCTACCCAGACCTGATTTTTATGGGATTACACTGGGATTGTTGTAGTTGTTGTTGATGTATTAGTCTAGTTCTATGAGGAACTCCACGGTATCAACAAGTTTTGTATCTACACACTTGTTTTTTAACAGGCGAAAGGCCTTGGTTATGCTATGAGCACAGCTGACGAGCTTAAATTTGTGAAGCAAGTTGCTGAAGCTACAGGTGTTATTCTTGACCCTGTCTACAGGTATGGCCAAGTGTGCCTTCTCATTCTTCCTTTATGTTCATATGGCAAGTGAGCGTTCAACGGACTGTCTACACAATTCGCTTGTAGTCTGTAAAATGCATTGCACAAACATGTTTTCAACCTAAAAAAACTGCCTATTCTTATGCATTGCAAAGGTTGGAGAATAATTCTTTCGCTATGGAGCCCGTAATAGGGGAATCCTGGCTATATGGTAATGAAACATGGTTTATTGATATTGATTTTGTAAACTTATCTGCATTGAAGTCGGTTGTTGGCTTGCTATAGTGGTTCTTTTAGAGGAGAAATGTATTAAGACTCACAAGATGCTGAGTGTAACAGAAGGTCTTCGGCCTTTTTATCTTTAAACAAGTAGTATACAACTTTGAACCTTGCACTTGAAGTATACGTAAATCGAGGAAAAACAGTGAGACGGAGTGATACGCAACACAAATTACTGATATTGATTGTTGATTGTCTATTTGCGAGGATACTTTGTTGACACATTCTTTTGATTGCTCATTGTTACAGTGGTAAAGCAGCTTATGGAATGATAAAAGACATGAACGAGAATCCAACGAAGTGGGAGGGAAGAAAGATTCTCTTCATACATACAGGTGGCCTACTGGGTTTATATGACAAAGCTGATGAAATGGCATCATTAATGGGCAAATGGCGTAAGATGGATATCAATGAATCTATCCCAAGACAAGACGGCATCGGCAAAATGTTCTAAAATCGTGAAAGAGGTGATACCAAATTGTGTTTTCAACATGCACAGGATGAGCATCAGCATATCTAGATTTTTTTACTTGAATAAAAGGAAGTGCTTTGTGCCACTTGTACGAATGATTGAATTATGAATATGGTTATCTCTTGAAAGCTTGAATAATTGGAGTGTAAATGGCAGATCCATGACTAGAAATTTTTGGTGGCAAGTGCATAGACAACCATTCTCAGATATGCTATTTAGAGATTAGCCAGTAGTTATTTTGTCTTGGAATTTTAAACTGAAAATTTTAACTTCACGACAACTCAGTTGTCTTGAAAATTTGAACTGAAAAATTGAAATTCAAGACGCGCTGGCTAACTTCTAAATAGCAACCTTTTAGAGTGATAAATTTTGGCCGCTAAAAGATGTTAACTATGTTATCTAGATTTTAAAGGACTTGTCGCTGTTAGTCAATCCGAAAGGGGAATCCACGATGCCGAAGGACCGTTGAAAATGATATTGGAACCACTAATGCAAGGTTGGTGAGAGGTAGTAGGTACCCGGGGAATTAGTCGAGGTACCTGTAAGTTGACCTGATATCACAATTTTCAAAAAAGTAATAACAACAAAACACATTGTTTTATTTCGAAGTTAACATAAAACAATTAACAAGTTGATAGGGGATAAACAACTGAGAAGCCACGTGATAGTCAAGAGATCATGCTATTCAATTCGTTCTTCATCAATGGAGATCTTTTAACAGTCGAGAGTTATTTTCTTGGGGTCCATAATATGTATCGCAAACCTTATTATTGAAACTAACTTTGTGAGGTTTAACGTGTGTGATGTTGGCAAAACCAAGGAATACCTTTAACAAAAATAATAGAACTCGTAATGTCAAAGTTAACGTAAGGAATTTTGAAAATCCTTGTTAGAGTTAATGTACTATTAACCAAATCACAGATATTTCTTTGGTTCGCAAGAGAAGTGTAAGTTCCAGTGGACGAAAGTGTAGATACAGAAACAATAAAATCATCAAATTGTTCTCATTTTCTGGGACGAAGTATAAGGTGTTTGACCAAAAAATGATAATCTGTGGTTAAACTAATTAATCAATTATTAAAGGGAGCTAATTCTAGTTAAAGCTAATAACTACAAATCTTAGATTAATGGTGTGAAAAAAGTGGGCAGTGGAGAGAAGGATTTAATGCGCCAATGTTAAATGCGTCGAATATAATAATATATATTAAATAACAATAAATGACACTAAATATAAATAAGGAGGAAGATTCACCCAATATTGAATGAGATGGATGATTCCTTCCTCTGACATTGATTGATGACAAGAATATAAGAGAATATTGAACACTTTCTCGGATCTGTTGGAAATGACAACAGATAATCCAAAAAGGTTGAATCTCTTCAGAAAGTTGTTTTTGTTTTTATCTAGAGAGCTTGCTTTTTCAAAAGAGTTCTTATTAGGGGTGTTCATGGTTCGGTTTGAATCGGTTTTTTCCTAAAAAGAAACTAAACCAAGTAAGTCAGTTTTTCAAATATTAGAACCAAACCAAACCAATTAAGTCGGGTTTTTTCGATTCGGTTTATGTCGGTTTTTCGGTTATTTGTCGGTTTTTTCTTAAATATAAGACATACACTACCAAACACATATTCCGGCGACCACATTTTCAACATGACACTATCAAATCAATTGCCCTTTGAGAAATCTATTACTAAAATAATTGATAATAATTGAATCAAATAGTGATGAATAATTTAAGGACTCAATTAAAATATATATATATATATATNTTATTTTTTGATTAAAATCAAAACCAAACCAAATTTGATCGGTTTTTAAAATTCAAAACCAAAACCAAACCAAACCAAAAAGTATCGGGTTTTTTGATCAGTTTGGTTTGGTTTTCGGTTTGGTTCGGTTTTTCGGGTTTTTATGAACACCCCTAGTTCTTATCATATGAAATATTACATGTCTTTTGCCTTATCTCTCATACTATTTATATGAGATATTCCCAAAGAACCCTAAAAAGTACAAACAGAGAGAATATTCAATAGAATATTCCCTTTGAAGATCCCAATACAAAACTAGTTGTTACTTTTATCTATGTTGCTCGACCTCGGTCGCGATGGACTGCTCGACGGCTCGTTCTATTGATCACTGGTTGACCTCGGCCAAACTGGCCGTGTTGATTTGCAAATCACTCATGATAATCATCTCCGCGCGCCGATTTTCCTCGGTATGATTTTAACCCATAAGTTAGTCCCTCCGCTTATCGAGGTTGTCTTTTGGTCGACCTCGATGAGAGAACTTCATTAGTTGTAGTTGAGAAATTCGTATAGGGAGGTCGAGTAGTGAGGATCGTGGCCGAGATGGTGACGGGGCGTTTTGAGAACCACACTTATTGTGACGTTGGTTTAAAATGACGTCACGGCCTCACACGTCATTATTACGCATCTTCCCGATGCGTTGCATTGCTTCCCGTGCCCATGTTGTTTCGATCCTTATGCATTTGACGGTTGGTTTTCTCGATCTGAGTGCCCGTGTTCTCTATAAATAAGGATGGGGAACCCTTTGAGTAAACCTTTATATTTTCTAGCCTTTGAACCTGCATATTTTCCTCTCTTCTTCTTCTTCTTCTTTTCTTGCCCCAGTTGCTTCTATTTTTTGCACTCTTACTCTCCTTTCTGGTTCGAGTGATTCTTGTTGTTCGTATCTTTTGTATTTACAATCAACCGAAAATGATTAATGCACCTCTTGCCTCTGGTGAAGTTCCTGAACCAACCCCACAAGCAACGAGAATGCCCCCTCATGATGACGATGTTGTTGCCGCTGCTGAGGATGGGAGCTTTCCCACCGTGGAGGAAATCATTCCTCGTAATGATAAATCTAGGTCGGACTTCTCGAAGTCACCTGCGGACGAGCCTGAACATGTAGAGTCCGAAATGGATGCATATGACCTCGCTGAGCTTAGGGCCAAGTACAACATATCGGCCCACATCGACCTGGTTCCAGCTGGCCGCGACATAATTCATATTCATCGTCCTGGGTATTGCGCATTTTACGCATACCCATTCCAAGTGGGCCAGTTTCTTCCTCTTCCCCCATTGGCGTTGGATTTCTTCCGCTACTACGACATCTGTCCGGCCCAGCTGTGATGAACCAAAGGGTCATTTTAAGAATTTAGACCCAATTCTAGGCTTATTAGCCATAAAAAGACTAATTTAAAATACCTCGATTTGCATGCGCAGTTCGGGCGTGAAACCGGAAAGCTTATATGTTAAATATGAGAAATAGTAATCTCTACAGTTAAAATTTGATTATAGTTGACTTTGGTCAATATTTTGGGTAAACAGACTCGGATCTGTGTTCCCACGATCCCAGGAGGTCCGCAGTAAAATATGGGACTTGGGCGTATGCCCGGAAATGAATTTCGAGGTCCCAAGCCTTAGAAAATAATTTTTGAAGAAAATTATTCTGTTGGTTAATTCAAGAAATAAAGAAATAAAATAATACGTGAAATATATGATATCGGGACCGTATTTTGGTTCCGGAGCCCGGAACAAGTTTGCTATGTTATGTAAGTCCTACATGTGAAATTTCATGAGAATCGGAGTTGATTTGATGTAATTCGAACATCCGATTGAAAAGTTAGAAAAATTTGAGTGTTCTGGAGAAAACCATGAGTTTTGAGGTTAAATTTGTAGATTTTGATGATTTGATTGCACGAGCAAGTCCGTATGATATTTTTAGACTTGCGTGCATGTTTGGTTTGGAGCCCCGAGGGCTTGAGTGAGTTTCAGATAAGTTTAGGCTATGTTGTGCTTGTTTATTATGTTTCATTATTGTTTCTTCAAGCATAAATGATACCACATTAAGCAAATGAGCACCAAATTCAGTTTTTATTGAACCATTAGATCCGTATCGTAATTACGGAGCCATAGAAAAAAGAATCATCGAATTTGGACATCGTATGAGGAAGTTATGCTCATTTTCGTATCGGAAAAACAGTGTTGGTTTTCTGGTGTGCCCAGTTCGCAAATGCGAACTTTTTGTCGCAAATGCGACTTTTTCCCAGTTTCCTCTTGTTCGCAATTGCGAAGTATTTCTTCGCTTTTGTGAGGGTCGCAAATGCGAACCCTTGGTCGCAAATGCGACTTCTGCAACCTGTTAAGTAAGATTTTAGACGGGATTTTCACCCCTTTTTCAATTTTCTCAAACCTTAAACCTCAATAGGCGATTTTTCAAAGACCCAAACTTCTCCAAATCATTGGTAAGTGATCTCTAACTAATTTCTTTCAATTCCTAACAACTTTTAACAATGATTTCAACCAAAAATCTAGAGTTTTCATGGTAAAAATTTAGTTTTTGGGTAGAACTTAGGAATTTCAAATTTTGGGGAATTGGACCTCAATTGAGGTCGGATTCCAATACCATATGTATATCCGTGCTCAGGGGAGATTGGGTAAACGGGTTTTGGTCCGAACCTCGAGTTTAGACCAAGCGGGTCCGGGGTCGATTTTTTAAATTGAATAGGAAAACTTAGGAAAACCATTGCTTTTCAATAAAGATAATTCCTTTAGGATATGATTGATAACATTGAACAAATTATGATTAGATTTGAGCGGATTAGAAGCAAATTCTAAAGGAAAGGCAGTGCTAGAAAAATGAATTGCTTGGGAGATCGAGGTAAGTGTTTGGTCTAACTTTGACTTGAGGGAATAGGAGTCCCCACTTGTTTGCTATGTGAAATGCATGGGTGTGGTGTATAGGTGAGGTGACGAGTATCTATGCACCACCCAATTTTCTTGTTAAGCATGATCCCTTTTCTGTCCATAACTTAATTGATGTTTGTCTTAGTTGTTCTATGACTATTTAGCGTTGTTATCTTGTTGTTAAACAATGTTGATAATATTGAGGAAGTAATGAGGAATGTCGTTCAACTGGTTTATGATTGCTGATGTATACGTGATTGTTTGGTTTTAATTGATTGTGGCCAATTGTTGTGGCGAGTGTATAAAGAATATTGGTTGTTTATTGGGTTCCCTTGTGGGACAATTGATTGAATAGTTTGGTGTTGCATTTACGAAGTTTATATGTACACATTGATGTTCCTGTTGGTATCATGAATTAACATAAGGTTATGATATATTTTTTAAACAGAAATATTGTGAAAGACTTGGCATGTAATGTGAAGGCTTCATAAATTAATTTAAAGTTGTGGTATATTGTTGAAACAGAAATATTGTGAAAGGCTTGGCCTGAATTGTGAAAGCTTCATAAATTAATATAAGGTTGTGGTATATTGTTAAAACAGAGTGAAAGGCTTGGCATGTATTGTGAAAGCTTCATAAATTAATATAAGGTTGTGGTATATTGTTGAAATAGAAATATTGTGAAAGACTTGGCCTGAATTGTGAAAGCTTCATGAATTAATATAAGGTTATGATATATCTGGTGGGAGCGGGTTGCACGCTGCAACAAAGGTGTGATAAGGGTGGACAGGTGGGATCGGGTTGCACGCCGCAACATGAGTGATAAGGGTGATATATGTAGAGAGGAGGAAAAAAGGTGGACTGGTGGGAGCGGGTTGCACGCCGCAACAAAGGTGTGATAAGGGAGGACACTTATGAATTATTGGATTTTACGAAAAATGATCTCACTGGATTTCAAAAAAATATTTTTACTGGTTTTTCATTGAAACTCAAGGATTTGAGACTTACAGATTTGGAAAAGTTTAAATGTTTATTTTACTATTTTTTTTCTTCATATTTTTGGCAATACTTTCATTCAAAGTTAAAGTTTGAAACCTTGGAAATTATTGAGCATTGGTTATAGCTGAGTCCTGAAAGAGGCGGTTGAGTTATTTTATTAATGTGGCAGTATTTGAATTTATGTGTTTAGATTTCCTTCTTGTTTTATATTTATTGTCTTAGTTATATCTTTCTTGTTCGTGTAGAATTATTTTATTGTGTTATGGTATGTATTATTGTCACATGTTATATGTTGTCATTGACCCGCCTTAGCCTTGTCACTACCTCGTCGAGGTTAGGCTCGACACTTACTCAGTACATGGGGTCGATTATACTGATACTACACTCTGCACTCTTTTGTGCAGTTTCAGGTACTGGTCAGAGTTAGGAGAATTAGTAGCTGATGTCATTGCTCGGAGACACGAGGTAGATCTGCTAGCGTCCGCAGATTCCTGGAGTCTTCACTTATTTTCGGACACTGTTTTACTTATTTCAGAAACAAACATATAATTCTTTCAACCCATTATTTGTAGCATTCTTAGTAGTTCGTGAACTGTGACGCCAAACCCTGGGTAGTAATGAAATTAGCATTAGTTGTTGCTCGTCTGTTACTTTGAATATTGAATCCTGATTGCATTTATGGAGAAGTATTAGATTCTGTGTTTAATTGGATTTGTTCATGCGTGTGGAAATAAAGTTATAAAGAAAATGATTGTATAATTTCTAACATTGGCTTTCCTAGCAAGTATGGTGTTAGGCGCCATCACGATCCCTGAGGTTGGGAATTTGGGTCGTGACACCAGCTCTCCCCTATATTTATTAACTATTCCTCATGTTGATAAAGTACGCGGAGTTGGCCAACCGTGGGATTTCCATCTGTCATCTGTTGCACCTCTTCACACCATACTTTTATAGGGGTACGATGTTACACCTCCGCCACCGAGGAACCAAGGGATTGGTGGTGAAGATGGACGATAAGGCAAATCATCGGTTTTGGTTTAACTTCTTCTACATTAAGACCGAGCATGTGGTGGCGAACCCCAGTGGATTTCCTGAAGCGTGGAACTTCGCCCGTAAGTGTTTTTGCTAACTGATTGCTTGTTTTGTCTATCTCACCGATGACTTAATCGTTATTCTTCCTCTTTTGTGCAGCCGAGAAGGAGCCTCCTACGTTGGTCACTGACTCGTGACTAGGTGAGTCAAATGTTTCCCCAAACTGTGGGGATCCATGAATGGTCGGCGTTCCATAAGAAATTTGGACGTAAGCCTTCTGCATCTAGTAAGTCGTTCATTTTGACCTTCTATTGCTTCGATTTTTATGTCGTCTTCTCTTTTTCTCCTTTCTCTCCTGTAGAAGGGTTAGTTTAACTTCTATTCTTGTTTTCAGGTCGAAGGGCTTCGAAGAAAGTGAAGGCTCCTACCCTCACTTTTTGTCAACCGGTGCCTCCATTGGGTCACTACTTGCTTCGACTGCAGGCAAGTCCGTACAGACTGTTGCTTCCTCTCAGACTCCCATCCTGCGTAGGCCTAGCCGACGGGTGGCAGACCCATCGGTAGGGACTCCGATTTCCCTTGTGCTTCACTTAGTAGACGAATCGTCGCCGAGTGAGGAGGAATTGGTTCCGCTAAAAAGGCGGAGAGTAGAAGTCGGCGACGAGACAACTAGAGTCCAAAGATTCAACAAAGGGCGATCTCGAGCTAGCCACAGTTGCATCCGAGGGCGACGTGGCCTTGAACACTGAGACTTTTCCCCCTTTAGAGGATGTAGAATTTCTCTTTTGCCTAAAGTCATCATCGAAGAAGGGGGTGATCAGAGGCGACGGAGGTCGTTCCGAGGAGCGATCCATCACCGTCAAGGCAGGCTAGCGTTCCTTCATCTACCTAGGATAGAGGGGAAGGTGTGGTCGTAGACGGCTATGAAACCGGTGCCGACATCGACTCTGAAGAGGTACGGATGTTCTATGAGGGGTTTACTCGAGTAGAAGTGAGGACGGATGGATCTACTCGTACCATAGCCATTCCCCTGGACCGCGACTTATTGGTGAATACAGAGAGCGTGATTCCTTGTTTGGGTTATCTCTAATCTAACGCCAAAGACAGGACTTTACAGTCGTTTGATGATGTTGCTCTGTCGTTGGGCATATCCGGAATGGCTTTGAGGGTAAATTTTGATTTTTCTAGTCCACGTACCTTACGTAGGGATGACAATGAGGCGGGCGAGTGCGGGGAGGGGCGGGGCAGGTTTACTCTTATGCGGGTGCGGGGCGGGTTAAAATAGTTTTTAAAATTTTTAATGCGGGGCGGGTTTAATGCGGGTTCAATGCGGGGCAACTTTGAATTTTAGGTTTTTTGAAACAAAGCAATCATTTCAACTACAATTTCACATTCTTCTTCACAAGCACGAATACTATTTTTATTTATAATTAACCAATTTGCATAAGTCTTACCAAAATGATATTACATAGGTTACGATATCGTATTAATAATAGAAAATGATAGTAACCCATTTATTTTGGAATTTTGTGAAGCCGTCACTTCATCACCGTTCTTCGTCTATAAAAGCCAATAAATCGTTGTACTCTTTGTAGCTTCGTATTCACAGCTAAACACCTCTTTGTGCCTCATTTTTTTAATTGAATTTTTGGTTTTTCTTATGCTTTTTTGTCCTTTTGTTTTGCAATTTACGAATATATGTTTGCTTCAGTGGTGGAAATTGATATACAATTAGTTGGTGTGTGTGACTTTGACTAAAAGAAGGAAACAATTAAAGAAAAAATAAGTGGGGCGGGGCGGGCGGATTGAAAAATGAAAAATAACTATGCAAGGTGGGTTGAAAATTTTGTGGGTTTTGCCAAACCCGCCCCGCCCCATTGTCATCCCTAACCTTATGTTCTCTCTCTTTACCCCTTTTTTTTTTGCTTTTACTGACTTCTTTCTTCTGTTTTTCCTTTTTCATCAGATCATTATTTTGGAGATTGAGAGCGCCCGCCGAGGAGAGAAAAGGAGGGTTATTTTCAAGAGAATATAGTCGAAGTATCATGAGTACCGCGCCAAGCATCGTGAGATATGCATCCGATTCGGCGTGGACCGTAATTTCCAGTCTCTCAGGGATGAGCTAAAGCAGATGGATGATGAACTCGTGAGGGTCATCGGCAAATGTAGCAAGCTCGAGGGAGCGCTTAGAGTCAAGGAGGAAGAGCTCGAAGTGAGCAAGGGGGTCGAGGTTGAGTGTGCTGATCTTCAAGCTCAAGTGGCATCCCTGCGGGCCAAACTTAAGCAGAGTTCGACCAGAGCCAACGACTTAAGTGATGAGTTGATTGAAAAAACGGAGGAGTTGGGGAAGGCCGAGGAAGCCAGGGTGGCGGCGTTGAAAGGGGTAATTCGCGTCCTCTAGACTGAATGGGCGAGTGAAGCGGAGATGGCCGCGCTCAGGGAGGCAAGGCTTGATGAGCGGACTGGTAGGCTTAAGAGAGAGGTTTCGAACTTAAATGATCAGGTCGCCGCTCTTGAGGCCGAAAGGGCGCAACTATTGCCTCGACCGTCTTCCTCTCACACTTCCGTTTATCCCAATGTTGCACGGGGTTTGTACGAGAAGTGGATCCATGTCGAGGCCCAGCTAGACATATTGAGGGACTTGATGACGACAGGGAAAGTTTCTCAGGTTGAGTTCGAGGATGCTCATGCCATGGCACGCGCAGCTCGAGTCGCATGTGGTTATGATCCCGCCACGCCACGGGCGGACAATGGTAAAGACGAATTGGACGGTATCGATCAAGGTGCTTGGTACGATGATGAATACTCGACCGGCGAGGATGATGGCGGGGACGATGCTACTGAGTAATGCTTTTTGTAATCTTTATTTTTACTCTTTTGGGCGTCTATTTGGCCATTGTAAGATACCTCTTTGACTTGGAATGTCTTTTTTGCTTTTTATTTCCAAGTCTTTTGTTTTTTCCTTGGATATTTTCCTCAATTGATTGCCTTGATTAGAAGAACAGTGTTGGTATGCATTAGCTCGAATGTGGTCGAGTGTGTCTATGGTTAGTTCGAGCGAAGTCAAACGTCACCTTAAGTAACTCGAATGAGGTTACTGTGAATCGAATTCGAGTTAGGTCGAATGTTATTCTTAGTTAATTCGAACGGGGTTAACTATGAACCAAATTAGAGCTAGGTCAAATGTGAGTTGAATTCGAGCGAGGTCGAATGTTACTCTTAATTAGTTCGAACAAGGTCGAATTGTGAGTTGATTCGAGCGAGGTCGAATGTGAGTTGAATTCGAGTGAGGTCGAATGGTACTCTATTTAATTCGAACAAGGTCGAATGTGAGTTGAATTCGAGCGAGGTCGAATGTGAGTTAATTTGAGCGAGGTCGAATGTTACTCTTAATTAATATCAACGAGGTCGAATGCGAGTTGATTAGAGAGAGGTCGAATGTTACTCTTAATTAATTCGAACAAAGTTGAATGTGAGTATCTTAATTGGTGTGGTGTTAAATTTGGTGGAGACATAAGCGAACACGATGTACTTGTATGCTTTGCTTACATATAAATACTGGAGAAATTTACATGTTTATCGGGCTGGTATTCCAGTCCCAGTCTATCTAGTACCTTGCTGGAGAAGTATTCGAGAGGTCGAGTAATGAACTGACTAACTCGTGTTCTCACCTGCTCATGCTTAACTTCGAGATGTCCTCCTCGTCGCCTCGTTAAAAACATCCCCGAGAAAACCCAATTGGGACAAAACTAAGGTGAGGGAAAAAGAGTACGAGTCAGAGAACATCTTTCCTTAGAAGTTGAAGTACTTGAGGTGGGCGATGTTCCGGTTGTTTGGTAGTAGATTTCCTTCCATTGTTTCCAGTTGAAACGACCCTTTGTTTGCTGTCGCCGTAATTTTGTATGGGCCGTCCCAATTTGTTCCTACCTTTCCTTTCCGTGGATCCTTGCTTGCCTATGTTTTGGCCTTGAGTACGTAGTCCCCAACTTTGAGCGTTATGACCTTGGCTTTTTTGTTGTAGTATCGCTCTACCTGTTGTTAATGGGCGACAATCCTTATGTAAGCCATTTCTCTTCATACTTCAGCCGTATCGAGGTCTTGCCTTCTACTTTCGTTGTTTCTCGGCCCATTCTCGTGGGAGTATCTTAGACTTGGTTCTCCGACCTCGACCGATATTACTGCATCAGTCCCATAGACTAGTGAGTAAGGTGTCTCTCATGTGCTTGTTTTTGGCATTGTGTGGTATGCCCATAGCACTTCCGGCAGTAGTTCCGGCCATGGTCCCTTGGCGTCCTCAAGATTTTTCTTCATGATTTTCAATATTGATTTGTTGGAGGATTCAGCTTGCCAAATTGCCCACGGGATGATATGGCGTGGAGAGTATTCTTTTGGTACGCCATTACTCGAAGAAGTCGGTGATCTTTTTTCCAGTGAATTGAGGCTCGTTGTCATAACTGATTTCTTTAGGGAGGCCGAAGCGGCACACAATATTCATCCATATGAAGGCGATCACTTCTTGCTCGCGTATTTGGGCGTATGCACCTGCTTCCACCCACTTGGAAAAATAGTCAGTTAAAACTAAAAGAAATTGCACATCACCTCGTCCTGCTGGGAGGGGGCCGATGATGTCCATCCCTCATTTGATGAAACTCCAAAGCGAGGTGACTGAGTGGAGGTGATCGCACGCTTGGTGGATCATGGGGGCATATTTTTGGCATTGTTCGCATTTTTTCACGAAGTCAGCGACCTTTTTTTTCATGGTGGGCCGGTAGTAGCCTGCTCGTATGAGCATATGACTAGAGCTCGATTGCCGTAATGAGCTCCGCAGTGACCTTCGTGGACTTCTTCTAGAACGCGTGGTGTCTGGTTTGGACCTAAGCATTTCGCTAGGGGGGCGTCGTACATTCTTTTGTACAGGTTGTTGTTTATGACGATGTACCTGGCATCCAGCATTCGAAGCATTTTGGCTTCTTTTATATCATCTGGAAGCATGTCGTCCCACAAGTATGTAACAAAACTATTGCGCCAGTCCCAAGTTAGGTTTATAGTTCGTACCTCGATTTGGTAGACCAATGAGTGGAGGAGAGTGACCACGTTCCCTTATCTGGTTATGCTTTTAGTGGCTGCTGCTAGTTTGGCAAGGCCATCTGCTTCTATATTCTGCGCCCTAGGGATTTTGTCGAGCTGGCATTCGTCGAACTCGGGTAACAACTTGCAAATCTCGGCTTGATATTTTTTCAGTCTTTGTTCCTTGATTTAAAAAGTCCCTGTGACTTGATTGACGACGAGCTGAGAGTCGCAGCGTAGGACGACGGGCTTCGCTCTGTACTTGAGTGCTAACTTTAATCCTGCAATCACAACCTCATACTCGGCCTCATTGTTAGTCATATTCAGGCATCTCATGGACTGGCGAATTACTTCTCCTGTTGGGACCTCGAGCACGAGTCCTAGTCCCGACCCCAGCGCGTTTGAGGCGCCATCGGTATACAAAACCCATAGGTCTTGTATGTTAGGGGAAGTATGGGCGGCTTCCTTTTCGACTTCAGGCATTATTTTGTGTTGAAGTCTGCGACGAAGTCGGCGAGCACCTGCGACTTTATTGTCTTTCGCGGTTGATAGGTTATATCATGCTCGCTCAATTCTATGGCCCATTTGGCCAATCTGCCCGACAACTCGGGTTTATGCAGAATACTCCTCAGGGGAAAGGTCGTGACTACCGATATGGGGTGACACTGGAAATAGGGTCTAAGCTTTTCGTGAAGCTACGACCAAAGACAAGGTCAGCTTCTCGAGGTGTGGATACCTCGTCTCGGCGTCGACCAAGGTCTTACTAATGTAATAGATGGGAGATTGCGTACCCTTGCTTTCTCAGACCAAGACCGCACACACTGCCACATCGGACACGACTAGGTAAATGAGGAGGCATTCTCCGGGTTCTGCTTTAGCGAGCAGTGGGGGTGAATATAAGTACGCCTTTAACTCTTTCAAGGCGTTGACGCATTTAGAGTTCCATTGGACTCCATTATTCTTCTTGAGTACGTCGAAAAATTTGTGGCATCCGGAGGACCGTGAGATGAATCTCGTCATGGCGGCTATACGACCGGTCAGCTTCTGCACTTGTTTCTTACTGATTAAGTTCTCTGGTATTTCTTCTATAGCTTTGATTTGGTCGGGGTTGACCTCGTTGATGGTGTTTAGGAGGTTGGTTGTAACGACCCGGCCGGTCGTTCTGCGTTATCGGACCTTGTTCCCCTATATAAGTCTTTCCATAGCGGCTTCTTATGATTTATGACTTGCGGGGACTGGTGGTTCAGGATTTGGTAGTGCTTTGAGCAGTATAGGAACACTTGGTTCCTTATGGCTCGCCTATTTGGCCAAGTTTGACTGCGGTCAACATTTTGAGCAAACGACCTCGGAATCGAATTCTGACAGTGTTAGTAGCTCCGTATGATGATTTCAGACTTGAGTGTATTCTTGGAATGGGTTTTGATAACCCGGGAGCGTTTTGGCGCCCGATATAGAAATAAGGATTTCCTTAAGTTTAAAATTTGGTTTGGGACATGATTTTTTGTTATCAAGGTCCGAATGTAATTCCGAGATCGGGAATAGTTCCGTTATGTCATTTATGACTTGTCTACAAAATTTGGGGTCATTTCGAGTAGTATAGGTCGGTCCGGCGCGTTGTTATAGAAATCAAGAACTTAGAAATCCTTAAGTTTGATCCTAGGGGTTTTGAGGGGTGATTTTGAGATTTAGCATTGGTTTGGGTGTTCCGAGGGCTCGAGCGAGTCCGTGTTATGAGTTAGGACTTGCTGGTATATTTGGACGGGGGCTCGGGTGGGCCCAGGTGCCTCCCGGACACCACACGAGGCCAAAAACCAGCTGAAAATGCAGTTGGTGCACCTGATCTGGTGTGACCGCAGGTGCGGTTGCCCAGTCGCAAGTGCGGGACCGCTCATGCGGTCCCAGCCTCGCTGGTGCGAAGGTTCTGTAGGTGCGGTTCCTTTTCCGCAGGAGCGGAACCGCAGGTGCAGTCTCCAGCTCCGCAGGTGCGACCCCAGCCCCTCTTGCCCAATTCCGCAGGTGCGGTCCTCGAGCCACAGGTGCGGAACCCCTGTAGGCCAGGCAGTGAAATTTCACTTAAATATGGGATTTCTTCACTTTATCCCATTTTTCAACACCATAGAGGACCTCCAAGTTTGAGCAGTACCTTCCACGACCTATCTAGTGTCAAGGTGAGTAATTCCTCTTTAATTTCCTAATTTATACATGGAATTCAACTAGAATTAACTACTAAAACAACAAGAATCAAGATTTGGGTAACAATTAGGGCTCTTAAGGAAATTCGGGAACTTTCCATTTACGTCCATGAATTCAAGTAGAAATCACACATTAATGATCCTTAGGCTATGGGTGAGTGATCCCTTCGTGAATTTTCGGAATTTGAACATGCGGACTCGGGGTTGAAATTTGAGAATTCTTCAAGAATATCGATTTTATTGAATAACTAGGATAATTTCACCACATTGTGCATGCATTGATATTATTGTACACCTTTTGGCTAGTTGAGAGTCCTCGGGTGTAGAGTTCGGAGTTTCGGGCGCATTTGTGGTCCGAGAGATAGATTCGACACGAGGTGAGTCTCCTTTCTAACCTTGTAAGAGGGAAGTGTCCCCATAGGTGTTCTATGTACTGTGTGTAATTGTTTGTGGGGGCTACGTACGCACCAAGTGACGAGAGTCCGTGCGTAGCGGCTATTATTGCTATGTCCGGGTAGTTAGGCCCCACATCATGCTCTGTCTTCTACTAGTAATGATCTATATGTTGCAAGCCCTGATTATATGTGTAGTTTTTGTTCCTCTGACATTTATGGAATTTAAATAATGGAAAAGAAATTATTTTACGAAAAGTAATATAAAAAGGAATTGTGCCATTGTCGTGAAATTTTAGGGTCACAACATGCCTTATACTCTTTCTTGCAAATAGCATATATGCTATGAACTCATGATTTTTGCGTGATATTGCTTTTCATTGAGACTTTATGGAAATTGTGGAAGTGAAAGTAATTTGTATGTAAAGTAAGTTTTATATGTTATTGTGTGTGCATGTGACCGCTTCGCAATTCACATTCCGCGAGCGATGTGTGATTTGTCCCACTCTATTGGGAGCGGGTCGTACGCCACAGCGGATTGAAAGGTGCACTTTTGGGACGGGACGGTCGATCCCCGGCAGTGCACAAAGATGATATAATTAAGAATGCACTTTTGGTTCGGGGCGTTCGATCCTCGGCAGTGCATGGACGAAGTTGTACTATGTTATGATATGATTACATTGAAAGACGCACTTGTGGGACGGGCCGATCGATCCTCGGCAGTGCGTAGATATGACTATGGTAAGCATGCACTTTTGGGATGGGCCGGTCAATCCCCGGTAGTGCATAGCTATTTTTCCTCATGATTATGGTAAGCATGCACTTTTGGAACGGGTCGGTCGATCCCCGACAGTGCATAGCAATTTTTTCCTTATGACTCCGGCCGGTTGTCTTATTCCTGTGTGCGCATGATTATTTGGCATTGTTTCATGGATATTGACTTGTATTTGATATTTGGGGGAAATAAAGTGGCCATTGTTATTGTTCCAGTACTTACTTGGATTTATGTGCTTTATACATAATTGCTACCCACTGTCTTACATGTCTTCTGCTTTTATTTGTTTTATCATTGTTGTATCATACTGTTGGACCTTAGTGAGTGTCAAGTCGACCTCTCGTCACTACTTCTTCGAGATTAGGCGGGATAATCACTGGGTACATATATGTATATGTACTCATGCTACACTTTCTGTGCATTTTGTTGCACAGGTACCCTCATAGTGCAGTGATTGATTCGGAGACTTACGCAAGTGGCATTGTTCCGGTGGCGTTCCGCAGCTGGCAGAGTCTCCCTTCTATGCCCCTATGCTTTTGTCTTTATTACCTTTGTCCAATTTAAATTCTCGGACAAGAGTTGTATAATTGCATAAATTCTTAGAAATTGCTCATGTACTTGTGTTACCGGGTTCTGGGAAGGTGTTGGTATTTCTTGTACTGCATTTAGTGGATTTAGTTTGTGCTCGCTGAATAATATGAGTATCACCCTAACTTAAGGGAGTTACTAAGTATTATTTATGTTGTACGGGTTGATCCTTTAGGCTAAAAAACTCAGGACCCCTCATTTATGTTCAAAATATATTGTTTATTTCATATGTCCAAATTGTTTCCTCTCCCTTAGACTAATTCACATCATTCGAGTTCACCCGGGACCCATCATTGTGGACCTCGAGGAGTGCCTAACACCTTCTCTTCAAGGTAATTTGAGCCCTTACTCGATCTCTGATGGCGCAAATTAGTAACCCGAGTTATTTACAAATAGGTGCCCGAACACACCTCAACCCGTTAGGTGGCACTATCTCTTTTAATACCCTTCCTTAAAAAAGTTGTCATGTGTCGAAACTCAATTTCGCGAGAAAAAGGGGCGCGACATCTGTCGAAGGGAGCTATGATTTGGTATCACAACTTGCCATCGAATTCTATCGATTCATTCACCATGTTAGCAGATTTCGTAAAAGCACACACTGGGTCCATAAAGGTTGCAACGAGAAAATCAGATCTCTTCAAAGTGAAGTAGAGGGATAACGAGATGCTAAGGGAGTTCGTATCTCTATTCCAAATGGAATGTATGGAATTACCACCAGTCACTGATAATGGGGTTGTTCAAGCTTTCACCCAAGGATTAAACAAGCGGAGTTTGATCGCATTATGCCAGTTGAAGTAGAATTTAATCGAATACCCAGATGTGACTTGGGCAGATGTTAAGAACCGATATCGTTTGAAGATCAAGTTCAAGGACGACCAACTGGGAGCCCCTCAGGTTCAGTACATCCAAACCGGTCGACAGGTAAAAATTAGAGAGATGTTGATATAGAATCAAGGCCGAATAAAGATCGATGTCAGCCATATATTTTATATCGAAGGAATAACCATCCGGGACGCAACTCCGCCCAGAACGATCGAAGGGGTGATCAAGGGCAGAACTCTCGGGGGGATTATGAGTAAAACTGGCTTCGACAAATATGCAGATCCTACAAACGAACCTTGGCTATCGGAGTATAATTTCAGCGTCGATGCATCGGGGATTGTATCACATATCCAAAAGATCAAAGACACTAGGTGGCCTAGAACTATACAGACCGATCCTTCTCAAAGGAACCCAAACTTAATGTGTAAGTATCATGGAACTCATGGCCATCGGACCGAAGACTGCAGACAGCTGAGGGAGGAGGTATCTCGATTATTCAACGAAGGCCATCTTCGAGAATTCCTCAGTGATCGGGACAAATATCACTTCAGGTAGAGAGACGCCAACAGAAAGAACGATCAAATAGAACCTCAGCATGTTATTTACATGATGGTCGGCGGGGTCGACGTCCCACAAGGGCCTATATTCAAACGCACCAAGGTGTCGATCACTCGAGAAAAATGAACTCGAGACTATGTGCCCGAATTCACTCTATCGTTCAATGACGAAGAAATAGAAGGCATCTCTTAGCCGCACAACGATGCCCTGGTAATTTCCATTTTGTTAAATAAATTCAAGTTAAACGTGTTCTAGTGGATCCAGGTAGCTCATCAAACATTATCAGATCGAGGGTCGTAGAGCAACTCGACTTGCTAGACCAGATTGTACCTGCATATTGAGTCCTAAATAGCTTCAACATGGCTAGTGAAACAATGAAAGGGGAGACAATCCTACCAGTAAACTTGGCCGGAACTATCCAATATACAAATTTCCATGTCATAGAAGGCGACATGAGATATAATGCACTGCTTGGAAGGCTCTGGATCCACTATTACATGAGGTTAGTACCGTCGACCCTTCACCAAATGATGAAGTTCCCAACAGTGGATGATGTGAAAATAGTTTACAGGGAACAACGCGCTGCAAAGGAAATGTTTGCAGTTGAAGAGGTGACATCGATATCAACACCTTCAACCTCGGAAAAGTCGAGCACCAAAGATAAGCAGACGAACAAATATAAATCACCGCCCCCATCTTCAACCGAATCGGAGAAACAAGTAATCGAGGAAGAAAAAAAGGATCTTCTCACTCCTCGAACTTTCGTTGTTCCCGAAGAATTAGATGCAACCAAGTCAACGGTCGAGGAGTTGGAACAGGTGATACTGATCGAGTATCTACCCGAATGAAAGGTATACCTGGGAACAAGGTTGACTCTCGAACTCATGAAAAAACTCATTCAATTTCGTATTGATAACATGGATTGCTTTGCATGGTCCCATTTAGACATGACAGGAACCCCACCAGAAATAACAACTCATCGGCTGAGTCTGGATCCCAAGTTCAGACCGATAAAGCAAAAGTAAAGACCCTAGTCCGAGGTAAAGCAAGCCTTCATAAAGGGTGAGGTAACCAAACTTCTCAAAATAGGATCCATTCGGGAAGTACAATATCCTGAATAGTTAGCTAATGTAGTTGTAGTCCCCAAAAAGGGGAACAAACTTAGAATGTGTGTAGACTATAAGGACTTGAACAAAGCATGTCTGAAAGACACTTTTCCACCGCCTAACATCGATCGCATGATCGATTCCACGAATGGACACGAGATCCTTACCTTTCTCGATGCCTATTCTGGGTATAATCAAATCCATATGGACCCAGAATACCACGAAAAGACTTCTTTCATCACTAAGTATGGAACTTATTGTTACAATGTAGTGCCCTTCGGGCTAAACAATGCAAGGTCTACATACCAATGCCTAGTTAACAGAATGTTGAGGAACAGATAGGTAAATCAATGGAAGTTTACATTGATGATATGTTAGTTAAGTCCCTGGGCGCAGAGGACCATTTGACTCATTTGTAGGAAATATTCGAAATCTTGAGGAAGTACAATATGAAGCTTAACCCCGAAAAATGTGCTTTCGGGGTCGGTTCGGTCAAATTTCTCGGCTTCATGGTATCAAATCGGGGGATCGAAATCAACCCTGATAAGATCAAGGCCATCGAGGATATCACTGTCGTCGATAGTGTGAAAACCGTACAAAGGCTAACCGGACAGATAGCTGCCTTGGGTTGATTGATTTCGAGGTCAACAAGCATTGGAGGAATTGAAACGATACCTATCGAGCCCACCTTTGCTCCACACTCCAAAGGCATATGAGAAGTTGTACCTATACTTGGTAGTGTCCGAGATAGCAGTAAGTGGTGTATTAGTTCGAGAAGAGCAAGGTATGCAGTTTCCTATTTATTACGTAAGTCGAACGTTAGGAGATGTTGAAACTAGGTATCCAAACTTAGAGAAATTGGCACTTGCATTAATAAGCGCATATAGAAAATTAAAGCCATATTTTTAGTGTCATCCCATATGTGTGATCACCACTTATCCACTCTGAAATGTTTTGCACAAGCCCGAATTATCGGTTCAATTGGCCAAATGGGCCGTCGAACTTGGCGGGTACGATATTGAATATCAACCCCGAACAACCGTCAAGTCTCAAATTTTAGCAGACTTCATGGCCGATTTTACGCAACCCTCGTCCGAAGTGGAAAAGGAACTTCTACGTAAATTAGGTACATTATCAGGGGTATGGACCCTCTTTACGGACGGTGCCTTGATTGTGAAAGGATCCATGCTCGGTATTGTTTTGAAACCGCTTGCAGGCAATATTATTAGACAATCCATTAAAACTGCCAAATTGACTAACAACGAGGCCGAGTATGAGGCTATGATTGTAGGTCTCGATCTAGCTAAAAGCTTGGGAGCGAAAGTCGTCGAAGATAAATATGACTGCCTATTGGTAGTTAACCAGGTAAACAGAACCTTCGAAGTTCGAGAGGACAGGATGCAAAGGTACTTAGACAAATTGTAGGTAACCTTGCACCGCTTTAAAGAGTGGACTCTACAGCATGTACCTAGAGAACAAAACACTGGGGCTGATGCACTTGCCAATCTGGGATCGGCTGTCGATGAAGATGAGGTCAGTACGGGGACTGTTGTCCAACTCTTGAGGTCCGTGATCGAGGAAGGGCATGCTGAAATAAATTCTACGAGCCTGACTTGGGAATGGAGAAACAAATACATCGAATATTTGAAGAATGGGAAGCTTCTGTCGGATCCAAAAGAATCGAGGGCCTTACAGACTAAAGTCGCTCGATTCACTTTAGACGAATACGGAACATTGTGCAGGAGGATGTTCGATGGTCATTAGCAGTATGTTTGGGACCGGGAGATACTAGCTATGTTCTACGGGAAATCCATGAAGGCATTTGTGGGAACCATTCTGGCACCGAGTCACTATTTAGAAAGGGGGCAGAGCAAGATATTAATGGGATAGCATGGAAAAATACTCTAAGGAGTTTGTTCGAAGATGCGATAAATGTCAAAGGTTTGCACCAACGATCCACCAACCCGGCGAACAACTTCACTTGGTCCTATCCCCATGGACATTCATAAAATGGGGCATGGATATCGTCGTTCCTCTGCCATTGGCCCCAGGTAAAGCTAAGTTCATATTATTTATGAATGACTATTTCTCTAAATGGGTTGGAACACATGCCTTCGAAAAAGTTAGGGAAAAAGAAGTGATCAGTTTTATGTGGGATCACATCGCATGCCGACTCGGTATACCCGCAGAAATAGTATGTGATAATGGCAAACAATTCATCGGCAGCAAAGGTAGCAAAGTTCCTCGAAGATCACAAAATAAAGATTACACTATCAACACCATATCACCCTAGTAGGAACGGACAGGTCGAATTAACAAACAAGACTATTATCCAAAATTTGAAGAAAAGGCTAAACGAAGCCAAAGGGAAGTAGAGAGAAAAATTTCCCGAGGTCCTATGGGCTTATCGGACAATGTCGAAGTCCAGTACAGGAGAAACTTCATTTTTCGTAGTGTACGGCTCCGAAGACTTGATACCATTCAAAGTGGGAGAACCCAGCACTAGGTTCCGATATGCAACAGAGGAATCAAACCGCGAGGCTGTGAATACCAGCCTCGAATTGTTAGATGAAATACGAGAAGATGCACTCATTCGAATGGCTACAATAAAGCAACGAATCTAGAGGTATTACAATAGAAGAACCAACCTTCGACACTTCAAAGTCGGGGACTTAGTCCTAAGAAAAGTCACCATCAACACTCGAGGCCCTAACGAAGGGAAACTCGGTCCTAACTGGGAAGGACCCTACCAAATTCTCGACATAGTCGGGAAAGGATCTTACAAATTCGGAACAATGAACGGTGAACCATTGTCGAATAACTGGAACATATTCACTCCTTAAACGGTACTATTGCTAAGGTATGACTTTCTCTTTCTTTCATTTACATAAATATTCGAAACTAACTCATTGCAGGAATTCGATCCAAGAAATCAAGACCTCAGGTTTTAAAGTACGCATTGCACTCTTTTTCTCTTAGTCCGGTATTTATCCCAAATAGGTTTTTCCGGCAAGGTTTTTAACGAGGAAACAAATATGTGCTACCTGAGGATAACTCAACAGTATCCAAGGCTTCTTTGCAATCAACCTCGAATACTGGGGGGCATCACCCTAGGATGTTATGTGTTCGAGAAATGTACCTAGTATCAATGGGTCTCGATAGGAAAAATTTTGTAATGGGTCAAACGGTCGAATGAACAGTGTCCATATAGATTACCCGAGTCCCGACAACAAAACATGTATGCATGTATAAATTATTCAAAGAAGCATTCTCTTTTCTCGAACATCTCATGTTTCGAAGTAAATTTTCTACTATACGAGTCATGTACTTATGGTTCTGATGTATTGTGCAAAACTAAAGCTTGTAAAAAAGGCTCAAGGTCCAGGTACAAGCATTTCTCGAACACTCGGGGACCTTACACTCGAGCTATCTAAGTTCGAAATCATAAGACCTCAAGAGGCACCCCTCGATATATAGGCCAAGGTCATCACACTCGGGGACTAACATTTCGAACAAGTTCGAAATATTATCGGGAAATAAGTCCAAGAGACATACCCGTAGGCTATGGCCGCATTAAAGGCTACGGCCATATTAAAGGCTACGACCAAATTAACACGGCTTGTAGACGTCCGACTTACGCTATAATCAAAAGGCCTTCAAATACTTTGAAAAATCGGTTAAATAAGGCTACCCTAAAAAAACAAATAAAAAAAGGCTTCGATAAAATCAGCCCTCAAACAATTTAAAAGCTTCGATAATATCAGCCTTCGAAAAAACCTCAAGGGGTATCAAATTATCTTAACACAAACGAGTTGAGGAACACAAAGAAAAATAGGGTTCCAATCATTGGACCCTCGAAAAACCCAATGGGTACAAAAAACATATGCTAAGGCATAAAGAAATTTTTACTAAGTCTTTTACCCGAAAGGGGAAAAATAATAGCCATTTTTAGAGGCCGAATCGGCCCAATCTAAAAGAGCCTAAGGTCCAATCTAAAGAGTCTAAGGGCCAATACAATTAGAGTTCGATACCTAGTTCTCACTCGATTCCAACCCAAGGATTCCGCTATTCCGAGCTCAAACAGAAGTCAATTACAGCTCGAAGATTCACCCAAAAACCCTAAGGGTATATTGCTGTAAGCTCAAAAAACTTAACAATCATTTAATAAAAACCTAAGGGTTTACTTTATCTTAAACTCAAGATTCATTTGAACTTGGTTATTAACGATAAAACATCTATCGGTTCGATCAAGCCACCCCCTAGATAAGGTCTCGAACAGATTTTGAACTCGGGGACTTACCCTCGTATAACCCAAAAACTTAAGGGTTCACAAACTTAAGGCTTTATTTTGATTACGAGTTGAACTACATCAATAATAATTTATGATGTTTTCTATGAGGGCAAAAAGCATATCCGGAATTGAAAACATACGAAGGCATTCGAAGAAATTTTTTCTATTATATCGAATAGTTTGTACAAAAAGACAATCAGGGCCTTACACAAAATTGATACAAGAAAAGAAAATCCTAAAATCCTAGTCTACCTCGGGAGCCACATCCTCAAGAAACACATCTTCAGGAGCCGCTTCTTCAAAGGCCTCATCCTCACCCTCTCGGCTCTCAGACTCACTGGTTGAATCCTCTTCATCAGAAAGAAAGGTTGAGGCCTCAGCCTCCAAAACTTTTGCATCTTCGATATCGGCCGAGAGGTCAAAGCCACGAGCGTGCACTTCCTCAAGAGCCTATCTCCGAGATTGCCGCCTAGCATGGTAGACTACACATGACAATCTAATTTCAGCAGCAACATAGATCTCATGTGCCCGAAGATTGGCAGCCTCGACATTAGATCGGTAAGAGGCCACAAGTGCCTCTACCTCAGACTTAGCCTTAGAAAGCTCGGTGGCCAGCTTAGCCTCGAGCTCTTCAATCTTCCGGGCTCGGGCCAAGCTTTCCTCTCTCACAACTTGGAGCTGGCTCTCGACTGATGACAGTTGGGCCCGAAGTGTATCCTTCTCCGAGGTAAGACGCTCCATATGTTGTCTCCACCCCAGAGTTTCAACCTCCTTCATCTTAGCTTCCTCTTTAAGTTGCGCCACAAGCTCACACTTTTGATGGACCTGCAAAAACGAAGGGTTAATTGCCAAATTTGAGCTAACACTTAGTAAACTTTCAAGAAATTACGTTACTTGTTCGATGAATTCAGTCTGATCTTGACGAACCCTTGTGAGTTCAGCTCGAAGGGTCATAATCTCCTCTTTCTTTTGAACGTAGAGGAGTTTGAGGCAACCCCTCTCCTCTACGAGCTTCTTGAGCTTTGTCTCGTATCGAGATAGCTCGGCCTTGGATTATAAAGATGCTTCCCGGTGAAGCACCATGGCCTATACACAAAGAAGAGGGTCAGGCTTGAAGAAATATGAAGTAAACACAAGTGTCAATACAAAGAAATAAAACTTACTTGCTTCAGTAACCGCTAAGCCTCATCTAACACGAACGATACGTCTGGTTCGGGACCATCGTCGACTCCGACGAAGCAGTCCTGGAAATGTCATTCCCTTCATGGGCATGTCCCACATTGGGAGTACCCATGGCTCGAGCGTCTTGGAACTTTCCCTCGGAGAATGAGGGTCCAAGTGGCGAGTCACCTGTCACGCCCCCTTTTTCTCGCGAAATCGGGTTTCAACATTGACAACTCCTTTTAAGAGGGAAGGAAGTGGTTATTAAAGGGGAGAGTCGCCACCTAACGGATTAAGGTGTGTTAGGGCACCTATTGCAAATGAATCAGGTTACTAGTTGTGTCACCAAAGATCGGGTAAAGGCTCAAATTACCTTAAGGAGAAGGTGTTAGGCACTCCTCGAGGTCCACAATGGCGGGTCCCGGCTGAACTCAAATCATGTGAATTAGTCTATTAAAGAAGCGAGGGAATTATTTAATAGGGGTGGGGGTCCTAAGTTTTTTAGCCTAAAAGATCACCCCGTGCAACATAAATAATACTTTGTAACTCCCCCAATACGGGGGTGTTACTCATATTATTCAGCGGGCACAGACTATCATCGCCTGCTACCTGATTACTATCTTTAAGTGATTTACCTAAAGCGCTCTAATTATTTCTAACTCGTATACTATGCGTGCACTACCCGTCCCTTACCTATGGTCCTGGAGGCATTGGGACCTCTATTTCGGATGGTTCTAGACTCAACTTAAGTTTCTCAAAATTGTAAAACTAGGCGACATACAAAGCAAGTTGGATTTTTTTTAGAAAAGCAAATGAGGGCTCAATTTAGCCTCCACACATTAGGCAGCAAATGCACGCAAACAGATTGGCGTGTTAACAGTTTGAACAGTTAATGTTGTTAGGTCCTATGGACATGATCTCTATGTGATTCTGGATTTTAATCATACTTGGAGTTCATGAAAGCAATTTTTAGGTGACTATGTAATTGCCTAATAATTTCAATTAGAAGCGTTTAAACCTATAGGCATGTTATTTAGGTGATATATTCAGCAGTTGACAGTGATAACAATGAAAGAAATACTCAGAATTACTTAGTTATCATTATATGCATGCTTTCTACTTACATTTAGTAAGACACTATGTAGAGTCTAGTTTTAAGATTTAGCACAGATGATAGTTACCCCTATGAGCATGAGTTCTACCTTTGAAACTGCCATTATAGACATACATATTAACTAGGTGAGGGTGACAATTAATTAAAACCTACAGATATGATTTCTAAAGAGGTAGATTTGAATATGCTATAACGTAAGTTGAACTTGGTTATTGTATTTCCTATAGGCATGATATCTAATCGTGCGAAGCAAAGTAGACAGGATATTCACAAAACCTATTTGAGCCTAAATAAATCCCTATATGCGGGTTATCTAACATGCAAACATAAACATCTAGACAAGTTTTCAGCACGCAATTAGCAGAATATTTCTTGGCGTAAAGTAAAACCTATAGGCAGGTTATTTAACAATAATAGTGAACACCTTATCACGACCCAAACCGATGGGCCGCGACAGGCACCCGTTACCTTACTCAATTGAGTACCAACATAACATATCTTTTCATGTCATACTATCATAGATAACCGAGCCGGAAGTCTGTCGTGAGACAAGTAGAATATAACATGTGATACCAACTTATACATAAGACATACGGGCCTATAAGAGCAAAATGACCATTCGTATATTTAACATAGGCCGACAAGGTCATACAATCTTTTACGTACATGACATCTGTCTACAAGCCTCTAAGAATACGTAATTTTCATAAAGGTCGGGACAGGGTCCCGCCATACCAAACGATACACGTCTAAATCATATTAACCAAACAAGAAACTCCGAAGCAAATGGAGCGCACCAACATCTTCCGCTGAGCTGATAGCCTACTTGGAGGATTCTCGACCTGTCTATCGGGACCTGCGGGCATGAAACGCATCGTCCCCAGGCAAAAGGAACGTCAGTACGAATAATGTACTAAGTATGTAAGGTACATAAATAAGTACATAACTGACATGGAAGAAATATAGAGTAAATGACTCAACCTGTCAGTCTAGAAAACTTTGTAAATCATGAAATACTTATAGTTCCATGCATATGCGTATGAATGTCATGTCGTGCATAGGTACATGTTTCATAACATCATCAGCCTCTGAGGGCATCCCATCATATCATCTCGGCCACTATGGGCAAATCATCAACGTATACTAGTTGATCAGGTGGTGGTGCGTATATAACGCCATAACCTTTCCCATATCCCCTATACATATAAACACATACATATATATGCGTATATAACGTCATCTAGTCATGGGGCAATGTGCATATATAAATGCATGAAATGCATATGAAATACGTTAATAAAATCTCTCGGTACGTCATAAGGTCATTATGACTCTGATTAATATCATGAAATAAATTTTACCAACTTACATATTTTTGAGACTCATGAACAGATGATAGAATAATATGACACATGGAAGAATAAGAATATACACATTTCTAGCATTTCTACGAATAGAGTATTTATGGAAGTTGTACATTTTCTCGTTTCGTTTGCATCGTATGGATCATGCCAAAAGAAAGAAGGGATGACCTTAACATACCTGGGGTAGGGAAAACTACGTATAATATTCTTGGCGAAGATTGCACCGTACCTTTTTTTTAGAACCGCAAAATTTTACGTTGCTACGGTTCTAACAATTCTCGTTATAATTATTTGCAAGAATTTCGTTGGAGGCTTCTTCAGTTGAAACTTAGCGTCTGTGCTTGAATATTTTGAATTAGGAAGAAAGAATTATGGTTCAACTTGTTATTCTCTGTCCAAAAAATTGAACCAAGCTTTTAAAAGAGACCAACTTTAAAAGGGACCAAACATTTTATATACACCATGAGTGTTTAAAGGATTTACACGTTATATTGGATAGCCACTAATCTCATGTGACTACTTAGTCACATGTTTGGTAAGCTTTCTTGCTGCCGCATTTGGGGGGAGGGGGGATTATTAATATTTATTCCCTTATTAGTTAATTAGGTAATGTCATGTTACCCGGTAATTAACCAATTATCCGTATAATTAGGAGTTATTTTTTAAAATATTATTCATTTTTAATACACTTTGCACACCTTTCTATTATGGAAATGTGGTACCTTGTATGACTCTAGTTCATAAATACTGGGTATTATAGCTTGGACCGTATTTTACCCCAAAATGTCAAATTTCGACGAAATTTATTTTCTTTGATTCGCTCACCCTCTCACTTCCATGAATTTACTTATCACTTGTTTGAAATAGTACAATACTTATAATCTCATTCCCGAACCTACGTCGATTAACTTACGACAAAACTTTATCGTACGAAAATGCGGGATGTAACACACCCGTAGACATGTTATCTAACATATAATAGCAGAAAGACCTATAGGCATGTTATCTAACATATAATAGCAGAAAGTCTTATAGGCATGTTATCTACCCATTTCATATAGAATATCAAATAAGCATGTTTCCTAAAAAATTTATTGCCCCCAATTGTATTTACAAATAATTATTATAGACCAAAATCGAATGAATAAATTACAAAGTATATAGACTATAGGAAGCATGCAGCAGGTCTAAATACATCTGGATAGGCTAGACCTTTCAATCCACAATATCTTCAAAAGCCAGTGTTTATAGATCCCAACAGTGACTGACTCACCTCTGTTTCAAGGATAAGCATACCAAGCCCAATCCTCTAGTGTGTCAGAGTTCCTAAGGGCTTCACGAACTCCGGGCAGTGCTCACACTAGAGTAGAAAGATCAGAATTAATTCAAGAAAAATTATGGACCAAATCCTGCTGCGTGAGAGTTTACGAGGGTCTCATAAGAACCCTGAGCAGTTCTCACACCAGGAAGGCCAAGGGATAGTAGTTAGATTACGTTGGCTTTCAGCCAGCAAAGAATTAGGATTCAGAAGAGTGCATGACATGATTGGGAAGTATACTTAGGGATAGAATCATACATAGCACAGAGAAAAACACTCTGAAACTAAGCAGACTTGAAACTAACAAGTTTGAAGATTAACAAAGTCATAAACTGATAAGGACCAATTCATGAGCATGCTTCACAAAATACAGTACAAAATTCATATTAAGATAAATCATAGAAAAGAAATTCATTGATCAATAATGAGTCAATGGGCATATTAGTTATCAGTAAGCATTAACAAAGAGGTCATAGCATGGTGAGCACAGAATCAAATATATAACATGATATAACATATTTAACAACAAACTAATGAGTCTACATGTTGAACTAGTGTCAAAACATACTTAATACTACCAAATAGCAGTCTTAAGTTACACATAATTAAGCACATTTTATCAATTGTACTGAGTTAAACATGTCTAAAATACAGAAAGAAATTAATCGAATAATAGTAACATATTGAACAGATGATAAAGTAGAAAAAAAAAGGTTCAACAACTTACTAGTTCAGATGAAACATAAAGAAACTTAACAAGGTAGCAACGATCACCAACATAAGCAACAATGTAGGATTTCTGACCTTGGCTTCCAGCCGGCCAAGAATCAAAGCTCATAATAGAATAACAGTATATAGTTTTTAGTAGTGAGAAGATTCGAGTTCTAAGTCTGTCAAAAGGGGAAATGGGAAGGGGTTTAAATAGCACTAGACTAGAGCACACAAATATGGTAGTAATAAATCAAGGAAAACATCTAACAGTTAACTAAGGAAAGAGAACTCAGAACCTTATTTTAGGTAAAGACATACAAATCAGCAGAAAATACAAGTAAAAATAGACACACAAAACAGAGCTTTTAACAAATAATTACATAATCAAACAGGTTTGAGGAATCGAAAACTCCCTAAGTTTAGGGTAGATAAAATTAGTCAAGAATTAATGGTGAGGGTTGTAATAAAGATGCACAAAAACAGATAGACATAAACATTAAAGGAAAAAAATAAAATAAAGAATCGAAAAACCCTAATTTTAGGGTAAGTAAAATTGGTGGAAATAATCAAAGGAAAAGCTATAATAAAGATGCATTGAGACGGATAAACGGCAACATTAAAGATTGAACCAGATTTGGTTCGATTTTGCAGAATCGAAAACCCTAATTTTAGGGTAAGAAGTAGTCAGAAATATCAATAAAAAATCATGATAGAGATGCACATAGGTAGATATACGGAAACATTAAAAGAAAATATTTTAAAAAAAACTAGAGAACCATAACAGATATAGAAAGATCTGAACCCTAGTTTTAGGGTAAGTAAAGAATCGAGAAAAATCTTAGAGATTCATACCATAAAGGGACGAAAATGAACATAGATGGAAATAAGTGAAGGTCTGAACCATATTTGGTCCACAATGAAAGAAATCGGCTTGCCATGTTGGGCAAGAAATTATGTAATACCATAATAGAGTATCCAATAGCGAAGATGGGTCGATAAGATAAGGAAATCGATGATTTATTCCATATCTGGGTTGGAATCGAAGGGGATTATAGGTGACGACGTTAGGGTTTCAGAGACGAAGAGAGCGTTTGAGAGAGTTTGAGGGCGCGGGTCAAGAGGGAATGGGGAATTAGGGTTTGGGGTTGGGTAATAAAAACGGTAGGTTAATTGTAGGTCGTTGATCTTAGAGATCAACGGCCAGGATTTTAAAACATGACTGAGGCAGGTTAAAGAAATGGGTACCGACCAGGTTTTGGGTTAGGGGTCATTTGGTTTGGGTTGGGGTGTTGGGCTGGTGTATTTCGAGTAATTGGGCTAGGGATTGGTCCGAAATAAGCTTAAAATGGGTTGTTATTTGAATACCCAGTTTTAATTAATAAATAGTTTGTAAAAAAAATTACAAATAAATAATAAAAATATTATTTGTGCATAAAAATAGTAAAAATAGTTATTTAATACTATAAAAGTATAAAAGGATTATTTTGGCATAATTAAAGTAATGATAAGTACATATAGGCTATTATTGTAATTGTGCAATTTTGGCCTTAAAAAATGCAAATGCAATTGTGACAAATATGTTAAAAATATTTAAAATATAATATGGGTATAAATGGTAAAATTAGATGATAAAATTATTATAAAATAATTTGTGATATAATTAATGAGTATTTATATAATAGAATGCATGAATAAATTGATTTAAAGCCCTTTTAAAATTATAGGAAATTATAAAAATGCTTACATATGTCTATAAATCAAGTGATGGTGCATATGCACTATTTTAAAAGTATACATGTATATTTAAAAAATATGAGGGAAAAATTGGGTATCAACATCACCAATGTTGATTATCCCAAGTGAATCACTTGGGACACTGTCTTCTCTCTGAAAGGCCTCGGGGCTAGACCCTTCTGGCACAACCACCGGTTGATTATCACGGCATGGAGCATCCTCACCGCTTGATTGCTCGGGGACTCTGCTCATGCCCTCCTCTGAAATGCTCTCGATCCGAGATGGAGCCACCTCGAGCTCTACCGGCTCGGCACTCAAGGAAGCTTCAGTGCTTCCCCTCTTACAGGTCACTGGCGGGCAACCATCATCTTCACCCTCTTCGTCTTCCTCTCGAATCCACTGAACCACATCGACTCGAGGAGCTGGAAGCTCGACTTTTGTCTTCCGAGATTTGTTCTTTTTGGGCTTGGGGGCCTTCGAAGAAAAAGGTTTTCTCTCTTCCTCTCCTTGTTTGGCTTCGATGCCTCCTCTTCCCCAGGCAGAAGAGGCCTCATGACCACATTTTCACTGATACCTACACACAAAGAGACCAAGTTGGTGAGAGTTATATTACCAGAAAACCCTTGATGTACAAGCGAGAAGAACTCACCATGGTTTTTAGCCTCCCATCGGCCTCTTTCCAAATCACGCCAGCAACGTTCGTCATAAGAAGAAGTGGAGACCAATTGTCGAACACAACCTTCGAGGTCCGGGATTGCGCTGGGGAACCATGGAGAAGCTGCACCATTAAAAGAGAACCTGAGTCACGAAAGGAATGGAGGAATAAAGCAGTAAAATACTTGTATCGAAGTTGCACTTATGTTTCATGTTCCATTCCTCGGGTAATGGAATTTTATCAACCGGAATTAGATCGTAGGTTTTGATTCGGACAAATCGGTCCATTCAACCTCGGTCTTTGTCTTCGTCAATACTTGAGAACACCGTCTTTGTAGACCAACGTTGCAGCTTTATCAACCTACCTTGATAAAGACGAGGGTTGTACAGCCTTATCAGAAGGTCGAGGGTGAAGGTCATTCCCTCGACCTTGCTCGAAAAAAACCTGATCAGGTTAACGATGCGCCAGAATGAGGGATAGATCTGATCAAGGGTTACTCGATACTGGCGGCAAAAGTCGAGTATGACTGGATCTACAGGACCCAGAGTGAAAGAATAGAGTACCCTTTCACGTAGGTGGTGATGTCCTCCTCAGGGGAAGGAACCACCACTTCCTTATTTTCCCAACCACAGTCCTTCTTCACCCTCTCGAGGTCGCTTTCCGATATTGAGCAGATATATCGGGACATAGGTTCACAACGACCTGAAACTGAGGAGGGTCTTTAGACTTTGAATTCGGAAGTTAGTTCGATTGGGCCCGGGACACATTCCTCGATACGAGGTTCCACCAGCGTTTTATCACCGGCCAGCCGGGAGGAGAAAGATAAAGCATTTTCCTTTTGCGGCACAGTTTTGGAAGTTTTTGCCATTTGTATATACGAAGGAAGTAGAAGAAAGGTGTAAGATTGGTGGCTCCGGTAAGAACTACGGTGGTGTAACTAGCGGCGATGAAATAAAGGTAAGAAGGATTTGGAGAATTGAGAGTTTTTAATCAAAGCAAAGTAAAGTTTGAATCAACAAAGGAAATGATATTTATAGGCTTGTGGCGACGATTCGATGGCACTAGTGGTCGACCGACGACTGACATCCATTGATGGTTTTTGGGGAACCGAACCGACGGGATGTTTCGGTCACTGTGATGACCCAAAAGGTCATCCTAAGTAATTCTAGCTAAATATGTGTTCTGAGACCCCAAAAGCCTCCGTTAATCTCACCTCGATATACGTGAGCAGCCCGGGAGTGTAGCCGGGAAGTCTGTATGTTGAAATTTGATAAAAATGGAATTTTATGATTAAATAAATAAATAAAGTTGACTTTGGTCAACATTTTTGGTAAACAGACCCGGACCCGTGATTTGACGGTCCCGAAGGGTCCATAGGAAAATATGTGACTTGGGCGTATGCCCAGGATCGAATTCCGAGGTCCCAAGCCCGAGAAATGAATTTTTAAAGAAAATTATTTTCTGAAAATAATAAAGGATTTTTGAGAATGAATAATTATGTGAAAACCGTGTTACCGGGCCCGTATTATGGTTCCGGAGCCCGTAATAGGTTTATTATATGTTATGTGACTTAGCTATGAAGTTTGGTGTAAAACGGACTTGAAATGACGTGTTTCGGATCAAAATTGGAAAAATTAAGCTTTATGAAGTTTTAAGAAAATTCTAAGAGTTTTGAGGTTTAATTCGATGATTTTGATGATGTTTCGATGATTTAAATGCTTGAATCAGTTTGTAGGATGATTTGGGAGTCGTGTGTGTTTTTGGTTTTGAGCCCCGAGGGCTCGGGTAAGTTTCGGGTAGCTAACGGAGTGGGAGAAGTGGAAACATCTGGTGTTTTGATGTTTTGCTGGTGTCTGGTGTTATACCCTTCGCGAACGCGTCCAAGGGCTCGCGAACGCGAAGGGTAAATTATGGTGGCCTGGGCTTTACTCTATGCGAACGCGTAGAGGAAGACGCGAACGCGGAGCACTGGACAGTGCTTCTACGCGAACGCGTCCCCAGGGGTGCGAACGCGTAGGCTTAGGGTGAGGTCGGGGGGCAGGGTAGTTTTGTTCTTCGCGAACTCGGGCGTAGGCTCGCGAACGCGGAGGCCTAGCTAGTCAGAACTTCGCGAACGCGGCCCTGGCTCCGCGAACGCGTAGGTCACAACAGCTAACCCTTCGCGAACACGGCCAGGGGCCCGCGAACGCGAAGGGTAATTTTGCCCAGTTATTAAAAATACCCCAAAAACAGAATACCATACGGGAATATCACAATTTCAGCCTCCTTCTTCTCCTCCCACCCCCATTGACGATCCTTAAGCTAATTTTCCTCCATAAACACTTGGTTAAGTGATTCTAACACTAACTTCTTCCACTTTTCTCCCATAATCACTAGAATCTAGGCCTAAAATCATAAAATCAAAGTAGAAATTAGGAGTTTTGGGTAGAGTTAGGTTTTTGGGAATTTTGGGTAATTCAACCCCAATTTGGAGTCGGATTTCAAAACAAATTATATATTCTAACTCGTGGGGTTATGGGTGATCGAGTTTTGGTCCGAGCCTCGTGTTTCGACCAAGCGGACCCGGGGTCGAATTTTGGTATTTTTGGAAGAATGCTAGAAATTGAATATCTAGGCTATGGGATTGTGTTATTGAGTCTTTATTGATATTATTGAATTAATTATGCCTAGATATCGTTGTTTCGGAGTCGGATTATAAAGGAAAGACGGTCTTAGAGGGTTGATTGCTATACTTTGGACCGAGGTAAGTGTCTTGCCTAACTTTGGTGAGGGATTAGGTATTGTATGTTATGTGTTATGTGTTTATCATGTTCAATGTATAGGTGAGGTGACGAGTACCTATACATTGTGAGTCAAGCATGCCCGTGAGTCTATTTTTTATAAAACTTCAGTTATGTCTTCAATGTTCATCATACTATGTAATTGCCTCTACTTGAGGAGTTGATTGTGGTTGATGTACTGGTTGTAGAGATTATGAAATGTTGGTTCAATTGAGGATCCAAGCATACAGTATATATATTGAGTTGTTTGGTTATAGCTGAGGCCCTTGACGGGCATTTATTGAGATATTGACTGATATTATCCCCTTGACGGGTGATTTGAACTGTATTTTTTCCACTATGTTGCATTTCTTACCATACACATTGTCTTGCATTGGTGAGGAAGAGTGTAAAGCACGAAGGGTTATGTCGTGCCATATTTTTACATTGATTACACCATGTCATGCATAGTGAGGAAGAGTGTAAAGCACGAAGGGTGATGCCGTGCCATATTTTTACA
>ML278256.1:0-66637 GCA_005239495.1 Nicotiana undulata
ATATATACGTTATAGTATTACAGTGAAGTGTCTGTGTGTGTGTATATATATATATATATATATGTATATATGTGTGTGTGTGTGTGTGTGTAATACGCTTCATTGTACAATTGATATATATATGTATATATATGTGTGTGTGTGTGTGTAATACGCTTCATTGTACAATTGATTCATCAACTTATAACCTAGTGATGAATGAATGTTATATACATACACACACTAACATATACTATAATAATAAGATATATATACATTATAGTATTACAGTGAAATGTCTGTGTGTGTGTGTGTGTCTATATATATATATATATATATGTATGTATAATACGCTTCATTGTACAATTGATTCATCAACTTATAACCTAGTGATGAATGAATGTTATATACATACACACACTAACATATACTATACGTTATAGTATTACAGTGAAGTGTCTATGTGTGCGTGTGTGTGTGTCTATATATATATATATATCATTGTAAAATTTTAACTACATATATAGCATGTTAGAGTATATTTTAGTGTATTCATCTCTTGTATTACAAAAGTATTAACGGGTTACATTTATATTATTTAGATAGTAAATATAAAAGTGATTTTAATTTTGACCAATGTTGACCCGAAAAGAGACCAACTTTGGTCGCTAAGTATCCAGAAATCAAAATTAGTGACCAAAGTTGGTCGCTAACAATAAATCAGATTTATTTTATATTTTATATATTTTTTTTAAAAATAACATAATTGTTAAACGTTAGAACAGGGTCCCATATTAGCGACCACCTTTGGTCTCTATCCTCTTCCCCTTTCATTAGCGACCAACTTTGGTCGCTAATGTTTAATTATATTTATTTATATTTTATAATTTTTTAAATAATAATAATATTATTAAAACTTTATAACTGGGTCCAATATTAGCGACCAAAGTTGGTCTCTATTTGATAAGCGGCCAACTTTGGTCGCTAATTGTAAATTTTTTTTATTTAAATTTTATAAGTTTTTAAAATAATAATATAATCATTAAATATTTATAGATGGGTCCTACTGTAGCGACCAAAGTTGGTCGCTAATGTTACTTTTTTCTTTGACCAATCAAGTCTGACCCTCCGGTCAATATTTTGACCACATTATCGGCCAAATAGCGACCAACTGTGGTCGCTAATATATTTATAATTATTTTTTAATTATTTTATCTAGTTTAGCGATCAACTTTGGTCTCTTTATTTGACAGACCAATTTTGGTCACAAACGTTTGGTCGCTTTTTACCGGATTTTTAGTAGTGAATCGTGTGATCCGCAACCTCATTCGTGAAAAAATATCTCCTCCTCTCTTCTCAGCAACTTTGTCAAAACACCAGAAACTTGTCCAGATTCATCTTTAGAATCACACTTTGTTAGTATAATTGCATTTCATTATTAAAATAAAATTCTCATAACTCTCACTACTCCATGATATAGAAAATGACCATAACTCCTATAAATTTTACTACTCCATGAAATAGAAAATGGTCATAACTCTTTTGTAACTCTTCTCCCATGTTCTACCATTAATTATCTCATGTTCTCCATGATGTCATAACTTATTACCTCACTTTCTTCCAATTTAATTCAAGGAAGAATTCCTACACATATAAATAGGAGTCTTTCTTCCATATTGTGATGTGAAAAATAATTGTAGCGTGTTTCAATAAAGTGAGGTTAAAGTTGTGAAAAAAGAAGAAGAGAATTTTACTTTTGTTGAAGGAAGGTGTTCATCTTGGTGGAGCTTTGGACTCAATAACTTGTCCAGAGGTTTGTTCGAGTCATACGACGTGATCAGGCTGTTGCATCCTAGGGGACACAAGTCAAGAGGATTACTACTGGACCAGTGAAGACTTTTCTGCAGTGGGCTTGAATCTCCTTAAAGAGAGCGAGATATTCGCGCCTCAGCCTGAATATATTCTATTTTCTTTATATTATTTTTCAACTGTAATTGTATTTTCACCAACATTTTTAAGGAGATTCATTATGGCTACAATTGAAAAATCCGCGGATAGCAAGGTGAGAGATCTCAAAGAGCCATTCTGTTTCAGTGATACTCATTCAAGAGATGGAAGGGTAAAATACTTTTTTATTTGAGTCTTCTCAATGTTTCTTACGTTTTAACTGAGAAGAATCCAAGCAAAGTAGACAACTCCTACATGAATGATGATGAGCTAATTGCCCTTCAAGAAAAAATTGAAAAATATAACAATGATTCATACAAGTGTCGGTATTATCTTCTTAATTGTCTATCTGATAATTTTTATGATTATTATGATAGAACTTACACTACTACAAAGCAAATTTGGTAAGAATTGCAGAGTAAGTATGATACCGAGGAGGCATGTGCGAAAAAATATGTTGATAGTAGATTTTTTCGTTTTCAAATGGTTGACAATAAATCTGTAGTAGACCAAGCTCAAGACTTCATAATGATCGTTGGAGAGCTCAGGTTCGAGGATATTGAAATTGGAGACAACTTTTGTTTGTGGCATAATAGATGAACGACCACCTTCATGGAGGGAATTTCAAAAAACTATGAGAAACAAACAAAAAGAAACTTCACTTGAGATGATGATAATGCGGATTCGCATGGAAGAAGAGGCAAGAGGTCAAGATGCACTTATGCAATCGGAAGAGAGCACTCTACAACCCATCACTACAAAGGTAAATTTAATTACTTCAAATAATATTCCTGAAACTCACAAAAATACTTCTTTAAAGCCGAAGAAGAAGACTTTTAAGAAAAATTATGGTAGACCTCCCAAGAAGAATAATGGTGCAAACAACCAAGCACAGAATCAACAAGTTCAAATTGTGAAAGCATACTTTATCTGTGGCAAGAGTGGGCATATTGCTCTCTTTTGCAAATTTCACCACAGGAAAACGTTACTGAAGAGACACTTGTGGCGGTGATAACAGAGATTAACATGGTAGAAAATGTTGATGGATGGTGGGCTTATTCTGGAGAAAATCGTCATATTTGCTATGATAGAGATTGGTTTAAAGTGTATACTCCATTTGAGGAGCCCAAAACCATCATGCTCGGTGATTCTCACACAACCCAAGTGCTTGGAAAGGGAGAGGTCGAGTTGAAGTTTACATCAGGAAGAGTATTAACGTTGAAAGACGTTTATACTCCTTCAATGAGAAAAAATTCGATGTCTAGTTTTCTTGTTAACAAGGCAGGCTTCAAACAATTATTAAGAGTGATCAAT
This sequence comes from Nicotiana undulata, assembly GCA_005239495.1. Taxonomy (NCBI): domain Eukaryota; kingdom Viridiplantae; phylum Streptophyta; class Magnoliopsida; order Solanales; family Solanaceae; genus Nicotiana; species Nicotiana undulata. The sequence continues at coordinate 3,241 of ML278256.1, forward strand.
ATGTAATAGTAAAAAAGGGTATTTTGTGGGTAAGGGATATGAATATGATGGGATGTTCAAGTTGAATGTTGAGATGAATAAAACTTCTTCTAGTTCTGTTTATATGCTTTCTTCTACTAATTTTTGACATGCTCGTTTGTGTCATACTAATAATCGTTATGTGGGAATCATGAGTAGTTTACGATTAATCAAGTTTGAAAAATGTGAGGCTTGTAGTAAAGCCAAAATAACTAAAAGGCGTCATTTTCAAGTTGAAAGAAAAACTGAATTGTTAGAATTAGTTCACACTGATATTTGTGAACTTGGAGGAATTTTAATCCGTGAAAGAAATAGATATTTTATCACTTTTATTGATAATTTCTCTAAATACACATATGTTTACTTGATGAAAAATAAAAGTGATGCGTTTGACAATTTAAAAAATTATCTCCATGAGGTTGAAAATCAATTCCGTAGAAAAATAAAAAGAATTAGAAGTGATAAAGGCCGTGAATATGAGTCTAATAAATTTAATTCTTTTGTGAGATCATTGAGAATAATTCATGAAACTACTCCACCTTATTCTCCTGCATCAATTGGTGTGGCTGAAAGAAAAAATAAATAGAACTTTGGTAGAATTAACTAATGCCATGCTTATTGAGTCAAATGCACCTCTAAATTTATGGGGTGAAGCTATTTTGATTGTATGTTATGTGTTGAATAGGGTGTCTCATAAGAAAACAAAATTGACACCATTTGAGTTGTGAAAAAATCACAAGCCAAATTTGGGTTATCTGAGAGTTTGGGGTTATTTAGCATATGTTAGGCTAACATATCCTAAAATTATAAAATTGGGTAAAAAAGTTACCACTTGTATTTTTCTTGGTTATGCTTCTAATAGTACATCCTATATATTTTTAAATCTTGAAGAGCATATAATTATAGAATCAGGTGATGCTATTATTCATGAAAATAAATTTTTATTTGAGTTTAAAAATAGTGGAGGTCAAAGAGATAAAGATATTTTTTTGTCTACGCCTAGTTCTTCTTCTATTTTGCAAAATGAAGAAAATGATGTTTTTGAGTTAAGAAGAAGTAAAAGAGCTAGAATAGAAAAAGTTTTTGGTCCTGATTTTTATGTTTTTAATATTGAAAATGACCCTCTTACTTTACAAGAAGCTTTATTATCACCTGATGCTATTATTTGGAAAGAGACTGTAAATGATGAAATAGAGTCACTAATTTCTAATAAAACTTGGAAGTTGGTTGATTTACCACCATGTTGTAAAATAATTGGGTGCAAATGGGTCCTATGAAAAAAGTTAAAACCGGATGGATCTGTTGATAAGTATAAATCTAGGTTAAAGGCTTTAAGCTACTAGAAGGCTTATAATTTTTTGATATTTTTTCTTCGGTAACTAGAATTACATCAATCAGACTTTTAATTGCTATTGCTGCAATTTTTGGTTTACATATTCATCAAATGGATGTAACAAATGCTTTTTTAAATGGGACCTAAATGAAGAAATTTATATGGATCAACCTGAGGGATTTATAGAAACAGGCCAAGAAAGTAAAGTGTGTAAACTTACTAAATTCCTATATGGCTTGAAACAGGCACCTAAGCAATGTCGAATCCGGACCTGTTCGACAAGACCAGATCCATCAACAAACCTAGGTCCAATATTTGCGTGTACGAGCTAGCCATCAACAAACGGACATCCTTTTACCGCAGTCTTCCCCTATTGGGCATAGCCTTTTCTCCGTTAGGCTCCTGTAAGGGCGGGTATGAGAAGGGTCCCCCTCTCCCTTGTCAAAGCTTAGTTATCCGTGAATGAGAACTCGTTTTGCTTGTTGGCTGGCTTATGATGGTTTCCTGTCCCAANTGGCATGAAAGTTTAATTCCTGCATGATTGAATTTTTTTTAAAATCAAATGGGTGTGATAAGTGCATCTATTATAAGTCTTGGAATGATTCACATGTAATTGTTTGCCTCTATATTGATGATTTGTTAATATTTGGCTCTAACATGAATGTTATTGGAGAAACTAAAAGCATGCTTCGTAGCCATTTTGACATGAAAGATTTGGGTGAGGCAAATTTCATTCTTGGAATGAAGATTACTAGAACATGTGATGGAATTTTCCTTGACCAGTCACATTATGTTGAGAATTATTTTAAAAAAAATATAATTTTATTGATTGCAAGCATGTTGTAACCCCTTTTGATTCAAGTGTTCACTTATTTCCTGTACAAAGTTACAAATTCCTGTTCTACCACAGGTTATATTTTTACTTTGGGAGGTGGTGCTATTTGTTGGAAATCGAAAAAGCAAACAATAATTGCTAACTCTACCATGGAGGACGAGCTAATTGCTTTAGCTTCAGCCAACGAGGAAGCGAATTGGTTGAGAGATTTATTATTTCAAATTTCTTATTTTGAAAAACCAATTTCTCCTATTTTAATTCATTGTGATAGCACCGCTGCAATTGGTAGAGTACAAAACCGTTATTATAACGGTAAATTCAGACCTATAAAGAGAAAACACAGTACTATGTGATCATATTTGACAAGTGGTACCATTAATGTTGATTATGTTAAATCTTATGATAATCTTGTAGATCCACTGACTAAGGCCTTAGTAAGAGAAAGTGTGTGGAGCACATCGAGGGGGATGGGATTGAAGCCCATAAGCTCATAAGTCATATATGAGTAAACCCAACCCGGGGACTAGAGATCCTATAACCAGGTTCAATGGGAAGAATGAACCATATGATGGCTTGGTTTGAAATGCACTATTTTTATTATTGTTCCTTCCCTATGGTGTGAATGCATTAATCCTGTAATGATTTGCGAGGTTGAGTTTTGTTAAATCTTAATGAAAATCTGTAGCTCATATGAGGGGGTCTTATAGTTACAGGAGCACCATTGACAGATTTCACCTATGTGAGTGCGGAAGTAGGCCGCTTCCTATGAGAATTGGGCCTGTTCTCAAGAACACTCATGAAAACCGGGATAGCACAAGCCCGTAATGTGCTGGTTAATAAAGCTCATGTCAACACCTTGATTATTATGTGTAAGCAGTGATACTTTATTTCCCTAAAGCAGTCATAGTTCAAGTCTGAGACCACTACTAACTCTGGAGTAAAGATCATTGTTTTGCTAAGTGGAGGTTCAATGCAGAGCACACCTTCATTATGCATGATAGTCTCCCTTCAACTGGTAAACTCTCTTATATATTTTAATATTAAAATGAGTGAGGGAATGTTAGTATAATTGCATTTTATTATTAAAATAAAATTCTCATAACTCTCACTACTCCACGATGTAGAAAATGACCATAACTCCTATAACTCCCACTACTCCATCAAGTCATAACTCTTTTGTAACTCTTATCCCTTGTTCTACCACTAATTAACCCATTTTCTCCATGATGTCATAACTTATTACCTCACTTTCTTCCAATTTAATTCAAGGAAGAATTCCTACACCTATAAATAGGAGTCTTTCTTCCACATTGTGGTGTGAAAAATAATTATAGAGCGTTTTAATAAAGTGAAGTTAAAGTTGTGAAAAAAAAAGAAGAAGAGAGTTTTACTTTTGTTGAAGGAAGGTGTTCATCTTGGTGGAGCTTTGGACTCAACAATTTGTCCAGAGTTTTGTTCGAGTCATACGACGTGATCGGGCTGTTGTATCTTGGGGGAGACAAGTCAAGAGGATTACCGCTGGACCAGTGAAGACTTTGCTGCAGTAGGCTTGACTGTCCTTAAAGAGAGCGAGATATTCGCGCCTCACCCTGAAGATATTCTATTTTCTTCATATTATTTTTCAACTGTAATTGTATTTTCACCAACACACTTGCATGAAGTTGTTTCACCTTGTAGCTAAAACTTCATGCTAATGTAGCATGAAGTTGTTTCACATTGAAGCTAAAACTTTATGCTAATGCATGCTGAAGTTATTTTATCTTACAGTCTATAGTTTTATCATGTGTTTTATTTGAAACTTCAGTCTAAACATGCTAAAGTTATTTCGTTCATTTGCTAAAACTCAGTTGTTCATTTGCAAAAACTTCAGACTAAGCATGCTTAAGCTTGTTCATTCATTTGCTAAATTTCAGACTAAACATGCTTAAGTTTTGTCTTGCAGTATGTAATTTTTTAATGAGTTTTTGCTAATGCATGCTGAAGTTATTTAGTTCATTTGCTAAAATTTCATACTAAACATGCTTAAGTTATTTAGTTCATTTGCTAAAATTTCAGACTAGACATGCTTTAGTTTTTATTTCATCTGACTAAACATGCTTTTAATTTTTAGTTCATTTGCTAAATTTCATACTAAACATACATAAGTTGTTTAGTTCATTTGCTAAAATTTCAGACTAAACATGCTTAAGTTTTTGTCTTGCAGTATGTTATTTTCTAATGCACGCCGAAGTTATTTAGTTCATTTGCTAAAAACTTCATACCAAAACATGCTGAAGTTTGTCCTGCGGTCTACAGTTTTGTCAATAGTCCTGAAGGGAAAAATCGTCTTTATAAAACGCTTTTAACAAAAAATGAGTACAGATGCAAACGAAAAAAAAACATATATAAGTTAAAAGAGGGCGATCAAATAGGATGCACCATGCAATTTTTACTAGAAAAATAAAACAAGAACTATTTAAATAATCGATATAGTTGGGTTGTCATGTTCCGCTCGTCAAGGGTTCAATACTGTAATTTACAAAATATATATTGGAAAAATTGTATTGAAACGGGATATTTTTGGGGGTTAGATTGTAACAAATGCCTTGAAAAAGAAGGTGTCTAATAGTTCCATCTCACGTCAAAATTTACCCACACATGATATTTATGTCAAATCGGTAAAAATGTATATTAATTAATCACAGCTAAGGATAACAGTATTTGTACAAATACACGACATACATTTATTAATTTGTTTTAAACATCGAGTACAGATAATCATAGAAGCTGAATCTTCTTACATCTTCGTTATATCAATGTAGATCGATAATAAAAGAACTTTTATCATAAGAACAATATTGTTTGTAACCTACAGCAAATTTCTTCTTGTAGCAAAACACTAAACATTGTTACTTTTTTAGGTGATAATGACAATATAATATCTATATTAATCCTTGGTCTTAGGAGAAAAAGTTCATTTGGGTCCCCAAGCTTAGATTCTTAACCCTTATTTAAATTTTGATGAAATTGCGTATGGCCTCTAACTTTTTTATATATAAAAATAAATAAAAATCTCTCACTTTTAAACTGGTGCTGCATTATTTAGCTATAAAACATATACGTTCATTTATTAATTATTATCACTATTTGACACAGCTACCCTATAATCTCCTTTATCTTTAGGTGATATATGGTCTATGTAGTACGAAGGGTGTTCAGCTGTGTACGGTAAAAATCGAAGATGTCCGAGCCTGAGTGTTCGGGGAGTATGTCTCGATTTTAAACTAGGATCGAAGTAAGTTCGAGCTCAGCGAGTATGGAGGCTGAGATATCGAGACCGGCCTAGATCGACATCGCAATAGCGGAATCATGAAGTATCCGCACTCAATCGTCAATCCCGACGGGAATCTCGGAGGCGGTAGAGTTATTAGCGGTTAATAACGCCAATCATGTATTTTTACTTCCGCAATTAGAATCATTCCTTATTAAGGATTCCTCTACTATATAAAGAGGAACCTTATTCATTTGTAAGAACCATATTATCACAATTATCATCGCATTCAAGTTCTCATTTACAATACTGAATACAAACACCTCTTTTAGGTACTGTTAACTCTTGGTATTCGAGTTATTCACATTATTATTGATGTTTCTTACTGTTCTTGGCAAACCATTCTCGACAATTGTTCTTGAGTCCAATCCACATCGAGGTCAATAACTTTCAGTTACACGGGTTCGATCCATATAAATCGTTTGATTCATTTATTTACTTAGTCTTTTACTAATTATCATTGAATTAAATCGCGTATCCTTATAACCACATTACAAATTTAATTGTTACTCGTATTTTAAGGTAAACAGTTTGGCGCCCACTGTAGGGCTAAGGATAATAGTGATTTTCAGTGTTAATTCTGGTATAACACACTATTTTACGCTTGTTTCTTGTCAATAATTTTGTTTTCAGGATAAATCATGTCAAACTCACAAAACAAAGCTACACATGGTGACAATGGCCTGGGAATCCACGGGGAGAACGAGAATGATGTCGCTCCAGGAGTCGAGGTCCCACAAGCTGGTCTCGGAGGAGCGCCACCCGCTAACCCGGTCGACGTCGGTTCACACATTGCTTTGAATGCAGATTTAGGCGGAGACCCCGATGAAAGCATACGCAGAGAAGGTCGGACAGACGGTCGAGTTACCCTGGGCAGAAGAGACGAAGGTGTTAGTCTCCAAGTCATATTTGAAATGCTGCAAGCCCTACAAAACGTTATTTCCCAATTGCAAAATCAGCACCAGACTCCGAATAGGGTCGAGCAAGAGGCTACTCGGCGTACCGAGCGAGTGCCTGAAAGATCAGGTGACAATACTTCGACGACCGACCCTGCTATAATGAGAATACTCGAGGATCTTACTAAGAGGATAGAGTTGGGCGAGAAGAAGATTGAAGCCAACGATAAGAAGGTGGAAACCTATAACTCTCGAGTTGATAAGATTTCGGGGGCACCACCGATCTTAAAGGGAATGGACTCCAAGAAATTTGTACAAAAACCATTTCCCCCAAGTGCGGCTCCAAAGCCCATACCGAAGAAATTCAGGATGCCCGATATACCAAAATACAACGGGACCTCGAACCCCAATGAGCATGTTACCTCTTATACATGCGCTATTAAGGGAAATGATTTGGAAGATGATGAAATCGAGTCAGTCCTGCTGAAGAAATACGGGGAGACCCTATCCAAAAGAGCCATGATTTGTTATCATAACTTGCCTCCGAACTCTATCGATTCGTTCTCCATGTTGGCATACTCGTTTGTAAAGGCACACGTTGGAGCTATAAAAGTTGCAACAAGAAAATCAGACCTTTTCAAGGTTAAGTATAGGGAAAACGAGATGCTACCAGAATTTGTATCTCGATTCCAAATGGAACGTATGGAGTTGCCACCGGTTACCGACGACTGGGTTGTTCAAAATTTCACACAGGGACTAAACGAGAGGAGCTCGATTGCATCGCGCCAAAATACCCGACTGTAACTTGGGCGGATGTTCACAACCGGTATCAGTTGAAGATTAGAGTTGAAGATGACCAACTGGGAGCCCCCTCGGGTTCAATACACTCGAGCCGGTAGACAGTTAAGAACCAAAGGGATTTCAACAGAGAATCGAGACCAACCAAATATTGATATCAGTCGTACGCCGCAGATAGAAGGAACAACCATACGAGACTTAATTACACCGGTAATGATCGAAGGGGTGACCGAGGACATAATCCTTGTGGATTCATGAGCAAGACTGGATTCGACAAGTACGCGGATCCCACGAAAGCACCTCGATTGTCAGAGTATAACTTCAGCGTCGATGCCTCGGGTATCGTATCAGCCATTGGAAGGATTAAAGACACTAGGTGGCTAAGACCGATACAAAGAGATCCTTCTTAGAGAAACCCTAACTTAATGTCAAGTACCATGGCACATACGGCCAACCGAAGACTGCAGTCACTTAAGAGAAGAAGAGGCTCGGTTATTCAACGGGGGTCATCTTAGAAAATTCCTCAGTGACAGAGCCAAAAATCACTTCAGGGAGAGAGTCACCAACAAAAAGAATGAGGAAGAAAAACCTCAGCATGTTATCCACATGATCGTCGGTGGAGTCGACATCCCGCAGGGACCTATTTTTAAACGCACCAAAGTGTCAATTACAAGGGAGAAATGGACCCGAGATTACATGCGCGAAGGCACCCTTACATTCAACGATGAGGAAACATAAGGCCTTTCCCAACCGCACAAACGACGCCTTTGTAATTTCTATCTTGCTAAATAAAATTCAAATTAAACGTGTTCTTATGGATCCAGGTATCTCGGAAAACATAATCACGTCGAGGGTTGTAAAACAGCTTGGCCTACTTGATCAAATTATGCCCGCATCTCGAGTCTTAAACGGCTTCATCATGGATAGCGAAACAACGGAGGGAGAGATAATCCTACCAGTAAATGTATCCGGGACCATCCAGGATACAAAATTTCACGTCATCGAAGGTGACATGAGGTATAACGCACTTCTCGGGAGGCTGTGGATCCATAACATGAGGGCAGTACCATCGACTCTTCACCAAATAATGAAGTTCCCAACCGAGGATAGGGTGAAAACAGTTTAGGGGGAACAACAACACTGCGAAGGAAATGTTTGCAGTCGATGAGGTAACACCGGTACCAGCATCCTAGACCTTAGAAAAATTGAGCGTCAAAGATAAGCAAGCAGCCAAATAGCAATCACCGCCCCCAGCCTCGACCGAAGCAGATAAATAGGTAATCGAAAATGATGAAGAGGATTTTCTCACTCCTCGAACCTTCATCGTTCCCGAAGAATCGGATGCAACTAAGTTAAAGGTAGAAGAGATGGAACATGGGATACTCATCGATTATATACCCGAATGCAAGGTATACCTGGGAACGGGGTTAACCCCCGAACTCAGGAATAAACTCATTCAATTTCTTATTGATAACATGGACTACTTTGCGTGGTCCCATCTAGATATGATAGGAATCCTGCCCGAGATTACAACTCATCGGTTGAGCCTGGACCCCATGTTCAGAACGATAAAGCAGAAGAGAAGGCCTCAGTCTGAGGTGAAGCACATCTTCATAAAAGAAGAGGTAACCAAACTCCTAAAAATAGGGTCCATTCGGTAAGTCAAATATCCCGAGTGGTTAGCCAACGTAGTCGTAGTCCCCAAAAAAGGGAACAAGCTTAGGATGGGTGTAGATTATAAGGATCTAAATAAAGCATGTCCAAAGGACTCTTTCACTTTGCCTAACATCGATCGAATGATCGACGCTACGGCTAGCCACGAGATGCTTACTTTTCTCGACGCCTACTCTGGGTACAACCAAATTCAGATGGACCTCGAAGACCAGGAAAAAACATCTTTTATCACTAAGTATGGAACCTTATGCTATAACGTAATGCCCTTTGGTTAAAAAATGCGGGGGCTACATATCAACGCCTAGTTAACAAGATGTTCAAAGAACAGATAGAAAAATCAATGGAAGTTTACATTGACGACATGTTAGTTAAGTCTCTACGCGCAGAAGACCATTTGTCTCATTTACATGAAACCATCGAGATCTTGAGGAAGTACAACATGAAACTAAATCCCGAGAAGTGTGCCTTCGGGGTTGGCTCGGGTAAATTCCTCAGCTTTATGGTGTCAAATAAGGAGATCTAGATTAACCCCGACAAAATCAAAGCCATCGAGGACATCACCGTCGTGGACAATGTGAAATCCGTTCAGAGGCTAACTGGACGGATAGACACCCTGGGTCGGTTCATTTCGAGGTCATCATATCGGAGTCACAGGTTCTTCTCCTTGCTTAAAAAGAAAAATGACTTTACATGGACTCCGGAATGTCAGCAAGCGCTGGAGGAGTTAAAACAGTACCTATCGAGACCACCTTTGCTCCACACCCCAAAGGCAGATGATAAGCTATACTTATATCTGGAGGTGTACGAGATAGCGGTAAGTAGAGTTCTAGTCCGATAAGAGCAACGTACGCAGTTTCCAGTTTACTACGTAAGTCGAACTTTAGGAGATGCTGAAACTAGATATCCGCACCTAGAGAAGTAAGCACTTGTATTAATAAGCGCATCTAGTAAGCTAAAGCCATATTTTCAGTGTCATCCTATATGTCTCATCACCACATATCCCCTTCAAAATATATTGCATTAGCCCGAGCTATCGGGACGATTGGCCAAATGGACTGTCGAACTTGGCGGGTACGATATTGAGTATCAGCCCCGAACGGCCATCAAGTCTCAAATATTAGCAGACTTCGTGGCAGATATCTCGACAACCCTCGTACCCGAAGTAGAAAAGGAACTACTGCTGAAATCGGGAACCTCCTCAGGGGTATGGACTCTCTTCACGGACCTCGAACGTGAAAGGGTCCGGACTCGGTATTGTTTCAAAACCACCTACGGGAAATGTTATTAGACAATCGATTAAAACAATTAAGCTGACTAACAACGGGGCCGAGTATAAGGCTATGATTATAGGTCTTGAACTAGAAAAGAACCTGGGAACGGAATTCATTGAAGCTAAATGTGACTCCCTACTGGTATTTAACTAGGTAAACATCACTTTCGAAGTACGAGAAGACAGAATGCAAAGATATTTAGATAAGCTGCAGATCACCTCACTTTGCACCGCTTCAAAGAATGGACTGTGCAGCATTTACCTCGGGAACATAATACAGAGGACGATGCACTTTCCAACTTGGGATCGTCGGTTGACGAAGATAAAATTAGCTCGGGGACTGTCGTCCAGCTCTCGAGGTCCGTAATCAAGGAAAGGCACGCTGAAATAAATTCTACAAGCTTAACCTGGGATTGGAGAAACAAGTATATCGAGTATTTGAATAACAGAAGGCTACCCACGGACCCCAAGGAATCAAGGACCTTACGAACTAAGGCAGCTCGGTTCACATTGGACGAGGACGGAATACTATACAGAAAGGCGTTCGATGGTCCATTGGACGTATGCCTGGGTCCGGGAGATACCGATTATGTTTTACAAGAGATCCATGAATGCACCTATGGAAACCATTCTAGTGCCAAGTCACTAGTTCGAAAGGTCATCAGAGCAGGATACTACTAGGATAGCATGGAGAAGGACGCTAAGGAGTTCACACGAAAATGCGACAAATGTCAAAGGTCTGCACAGATGATTCATCAGCCTACTGAATAGCTTCACTCGATCATATCCTCGTGGCCATTAATGAAATGGGGAATGGACATCATCGGACCTCTACCGTCGGCCCCAGGTAAAGCTAGATTCATATTATTTATGACTGATTATTTCTCTAAATGGGTTAAAGCACAAGCCTTCGAAAACGTTAGGGAAAAAGAAGTGATCGACTTCATATGGGATCACATTGCATGTAGATTCGGGATACCTGCTGAGATAATGTGTGATAATGGCAAACAGTTTGTCGGAAGTAAGGTAACAAAATTCCTTGAAGACCACAAAATAAAGAGGATTCTATCAACGCCATGTCACCCTAGTGGAAACGGACATGCCGAGTCAACAAATAAAACTATCATCCAAAACTTGTAGAAAAGGTTAAACGAAGCCAAAGTGAAGTGGAGAGAAAAGTTGCCCGAGGTCCTATGGGCATGTAGAACGACATCCAATCCAGCACCGGGGCAACTCCATTTTCTTTGGTCTACGGTTTCGAAGCTTTAATACCTGTCAAAGTCGGAGAGCCAAGCGCCAGATTTCGACATGCAATGGAAGAATCAAACCGCGAGGCAATGAATGCCAGCCTCGAATTATTGGATAAGAGACGAGAAGCGGAGCTCGTTCGAATGGCCGCCCAAAAACAATGAATTGAGAGATACTACAACAGAAGAACAAACCTTCGACACTTCAAGGTCGGGGACTTGGTCTTAAGGAAAATCACCATCAATACTCGAGACCCTAAAGAAGGAAAAATCGGTCCTAATTGGGAAGGACCCTATCAGATTCTTGACATAGTCGGTAAAGGGTCATACAAGCTTGGAACAATGGACGGTGAGCCATTGTCAAACAATTGGAACATATCACTTCTCAAGCGATATTATTGCTAAGGTATGAATCTTTCCCTTTTCGTTTGCTTAAATATGAGAAACTGACTTATTGCAGGTGCCCAACCCAAGAAATCAAGACCTCGGGTTTTAAAGTACGCGTTGCACTCTTTTTTCCTTAGACCAATTTTGTCCCAAATGGATTTTTCCAACGAGGTTTTTAACGAGGCAACAACTATGTGCTGCCTAGGGATAATTCAACAGTATCCAAGGTTTCTTTGCAATCAACCTCGAATACTGGGAGGCATCACCCTCGGATGTTATGTAAATGGGTCTCGATAGGAAGAATTTTTTAATGGGCCAAACGGTTGAATGAACCGTGTCCATGTAGAATAGCCAAAGCCCCGACAATAAAACATGTACGCATGTATGAATAATACAAAGAAGTTCTCCTTTTTTCCAAACATCTCGCGTTTGAAGTAGGATTTCTATTATACGAGTCGTATATTTATGGTCTATTGCGCAAAACTAACACTTGCAAAAAAATGACTCAAGGGCCAAGTGCAAGCATACCTCGAACACTCGATGACTACTTACTCGAGCTATTTAAGCTCGAATTTATAAGACCTCAAAGAGGCGCCCCCGATATACAGGCCAAGGCCATCACACTCGGGGACTAAAATTTAGAACAAGTTCGAAATGTTATCGGGAAAAAAGTCCAAGAGACATACCCGAAGGCTTCGGCCATATCAAAGACTACAGTCATATAAAAGAGCTACGATCGAAATTACGCGGCTCAGAGACGTCCGACTTCTGCCAGAAACTAAAGGCCTTCAAATACTTTGTAAAATCGGTTAAATAAGGCTTCCTTCGACAAAGCAAATAAGGGCTTGGATAAAATCAGCTCCCAAATAATTCAAAGGCTTTGATAACATCAGCCTTCGAGATGATAAATCATCTCAAACAAAAACAGGTAAAGAAAACCTGGGTTCCGATCGCCGAACCCTCGAAAAACCCAACGGGTATAAAAAATATATGCTAAGGCATAAGAAATTTTTACCAAGTCTTTTAGCCGAAAAGGGAAAATTTATAGCCGCTTTTAGAGGCCAAACTGGCCCAACTTTAAAGAGCCTAAGGGCCAATATAAAAGAGCCCAAGGGCCGATCTCATGAGCAGAAAGGCTAATATAATTAAAGATCGAGACCTCGTTCTCGCTCAAATCAAACCTAAGGGTTCAGTCATCACTAGTTTTAGCAAATGATTAAAGATTATAACGACGAGCTCGAAATCTTAATGATCATTGATAAAAATCTAAGGGCTTACTCTATCCTATAAAGTTATTCGAGCTAGGTTTCAGAAATTCGGAACAAGCCGTCCCCGAGATAAGTTTTCAAATGAGTTTTGGAATCGGGGACTCACCTTCATAACTCGGGGACTTGCCCTCGGAAAAAGGAAAAAACCTAAGGGTTTATTCCGGTCATGAGTTGAATTAAACAATAAGAACTTTTCGACAAGGACAATTAAAATATACAAGGACACATAGACATCAGGAAATATTTTTCATTGCACCAAAAAGATATGTACAAAGGGGACAACCACGTCCTTACAAAAGAAAGGGACGAAAAAAGTTACAACCTAATTGTTATCGGGGCTAGCCCCCTCGACATCAGCTTCTGCCCAAACAACTTGTTCAGGAGCATCCTCTTCGGCAATCTCGCCGCCATCTTCTCCACTACCAGATCCGTCATCGTTATCATCATCCGAAGAGACGAGATGCCTGGCCTCGGCCTCGAGATCTTTGGCCTGAGAAATCTCTTCGGAGAGGTCAACACCTCGAGCTAGAACCTCCTCGAGGGTTTCCCTCCGGGGCCGCCACTTAGCCAATTCACTATGCCATTGCTCCTAATTGGAAGCCTCCCTCAGCTTGGCTTGAATTACCATGACATCAGCCCGGTATTGCGCTATGGATTTGTCTGCCCTAACTTTAGTCTTTTCAATTTCAGCCTTGGCCTCGCCAAGTCCGGCTTCGAGCTCTACGACCCTTTTCACCTAAGCATAGCCTCTTTCTTTCAGATCTAGGAGTTGGACCTCCACCGAAGATAACTTGGCCAAAGATGCTTCTTTTTCAACAATAAGGCGATTCATATTGGCTTTCCACCGATCACAGTCGGTCTTAACTTGGTCGACCTCCACCCGAAGGAGACCGATCTTCTCCACCTTCTGATGCAACTGAGATTTCGAAGAGTTAACCTCCACAGTCGGATCGACCCCATGCTGTATCAACAAGGCAGTTACCTTCTTATCCAACTCGACCTCCTCCTCATGTGCCTTGGCTAGCTTCGCTTGAAGGTTCTTTATGACCTCGTCCTTTTGGACACAAAGACTCTTCAGAACGTTCCTCTCTTTCGAGACCCTCAAAAGTTCGGCTTCACAATGACTAAGGTCGGTGCAGAATTTGGCAAAAGACTGTACAGAGGGAAAGAACACAAGTTAGAAAAAATAAAATATAAAGAGGAATGACCAAAAGACAACAAACACTTACCTAAGAGAAAAGACGTTGAGCTTCGGCCATAAGGATCGAAACATCAGTGATGTTGGAGTCATCATCGACCCTCGCGAAGCAATCCTGAAAAGGATCACCAGCGTTGAAGCCTCCGCTAATTTTGGGGGTCTTCAACCTTTGGGCATCCCTTATCGCCCCTTCAGAAAAACTGACATGGAAGACGTTTGACCTATTATCATGGCCCCGACCGAATCACTCGGGGCGTTCTATCTGACCTTCCTGGTCTCGAAACCGGACTTTCCCGGTGTAGAAGTCAATGAGCGAGACAATGCCTCGATCTCCGGAGATTTGGGGTTCACCCCCGATTTTACTTTCAAAGCCTCCTCTTTGTGAGGTTCGGATGCAGCGGGCGGCAGTTCGGGATGTGTTGCAATCTCGATAGCCTTTCAGGGACGAGATAGAAATGCCGAAGAGTTTTCTTCCTCCACTTCCTCGTCCTGGTCCCTCAACTTTTGGACCGTATCCGTCGTGAGGCCGACTTCTCTTCTCCTCACCCTTCGAGGTTGGGGCTTAGAGACCTCGAATTGAGACATGTGTTTCCTTTTCTTTTCCTTTCCTGGTCCTGGAGCCAGGGATTCGACCTCGCCACCTTTGCTCGAGGGCCTCATGATGGAATCTTTTGTCAAACCTACATGAACTGGAGATTAGCAATGGGAAAAAAGGGGGAGGGTAGTTACTTCGGAATACACAAGAAGGGACCTTACCGTGGTTTTTGGATTCCCACTTTCCTTTACAAAAATCCCTCCACACTCGTTGATCTTGAGTCGAGGTGGAGGCCAGCCTATGTATCCAATCTTCGAAGTTAGGCACCGCCTCAGGTATTTAGGGTTCGACTACATAGTCAAAGAAAAACGTCAAACAAAATTTACTAGGACGCCGAACCAAAATAATAAAAGGATACTCATGTTTGGATTTCCACTCCTCGAGGAACGACATCTTGTCTTCAGGTATTATGTCACAGGTCCTCACCCGTATAAATCGGCTCATCCAGCCTCGATCTTTGTCTTCGTCGATATTCAAGAATAAAGCCTTGTTTGCTCGACAGTTAAGTCTGATCAACCCTCGATAGAGTCGATGTCTGTATAATCGCATGAGATGGTCCAATGTGAACTCCAATCCCCTGGCCTTGTTGGAATAGTGGCGCAACATGATCACTACGCGCCAAAGCGAGGGGTGATGTTGATCGAGCGCGACCTCATAACTCTTACAAGTCGAAGATCACGGGGTCGACGGGACCCAATGTGAAGGGATAAGTGTACACACTCAAGAACCCCTTCACATGAGTGGTGATGTTCTCTTCAGAAGAAGGAATTTGCACTACCACCTCCGGGCCCCACCTGCAGTCTGCTTTCATGGCATCAAGATGGCCCTTGGTAATTGAACACATGTACACCGACATGTGCTCACATTGGCCCGACACTGGCGAGGGATTATCGACCTTAAAATCGGTCCCGAGGATGCAGGAACCGGGTACGTATTCGTGAACAGGCGGTTCTACCGGCGTTTTATCACCGGCCGGTTGAGACAAAGAATATGGAGCTTTCTCCTTTTGCGGTACTGTATTGGAGGTCTTCACCATTAGCATACGAGTTGAGAGCAAAAAGAGGGTATAGGACCGGCGATTCCGGTAGGAGCGGCGCTGGCTTAATGAACGGAGGTGAGAAGAAAACAAAAGGGTTGTGTACTCAAGAGTTTGTGATCAAAAGTAAAATTTTGAATCTATTATAGGGTTGGTATTTATAGGATCAAAACGGCGGTTCAGTGCCGCTAGTGGCCGACCAATGGCTGACATGCACTTATGGTTCTTGGGGACCGAACCGAAGGGATATTTTGGTCACGTCCATCGCTTACGTCATAAGGATGACGTCATGGTCTAGGTATAAAGAAAATCGAGGCTCAAATCGTTTCTTATCTTTTCATTCTAAGAAACGCGGGGACTATTTGTGTACGGTAAAAATCAAAGATGTCCGAGCCTGAGGGTTAGGGGAGTATGTCTCTATTTTAAAGTAGGATCGAAGTAATTTCGAGCTCAGCGAGTATGGAGGCTGAGATATCGAGACTAGCCTAGATCGACATCTCGATAGCGGAATCACGAAGTATCCACACTTAATCGTCAATCCCGGGGGGAATCTCTGAGGCGGTAGAGTTATTAGCGGTTAATAATGCCAATCATGTATTTTTACTTCCGCAATTGAAATCATTCCTTATTTAGGATTCCTCTACTATATAAAGAGGAACCCTATTCATTTGTAAAGATCATATTATCACAATTATCATCGCATTCAAGTTCTCATTTACACTACTGAATACAAACACCCCTTTTATTTACTGTTAACTCTTGGTATTCGAGTTGTTCACATTATTATTGTTGTTTCTTACTATTCTTGGCAAACCATTTTTACAACTGTTCTTGAGTCCAATCCAGATCGAGGTCAATAACTTGCAGTTACACGGGTTTGATCCATATAAATCGTTTGATTCATTTATTTACTTAGTCTTTTACTAATTAGCATTGAATTAAATCGCGTATCCTTTATAACCATATTACATAATTTAATTATTACTCGTATTTCGAGGTAATCATCAGTATATATTATATACCTTTAAAATTTAATAATTTTTAAACGAAAGGTGGTCAATTGAACAATATTTAAGACATGTAGCTTCACCCCTATATTTAGTGAGCAGATCTGTATGGTATAAGTAGACCCTTTCATTAAAAAAATAATTTTAAGTAAAAACAACCGTTGCAAAGTAGGATTTTATAATCTAGAAAAAGTGATTATGTCGTTGTCGTTCTCTCATATTCAACCTCCGACCCACATAGAAAGTAAAGAGGAAAGGCCGAATAAGAAAAATTGTGTCAAATATATAGGTAAATTTATCTAGTTAAGACATATATTACAAAACGATTTCCTCAATATAAATTTTCTATTGTCTTGTTTGTACGTACACAGAGCATCTTTGACCTAGAGTGTACAAAACTAGATCAATAGTTAATGGACCTTACTTATCACACACATTATCAAATTGTAATCAGTCCGTATAAGTGATTCACAACTTAGATCAAGCTTGTCTTTCTTTTAGGCTACAAACTAATGAATTTAAGTTCATAATTTGAACACAAAATATTACATTGATAATTAAAATCTAAACTTGATCGATTTAACAAGCTAAGACAAATGTGGGCAAAAATTATTTAAGATTTAACGATAACCAGTATTTAATGAGAGAAATATATTTATCATATGAGGTAGTTACCTTAAAAGACATAGACAATCAGCAATAACATGTTAAATTACACTAATAAAATAAAAAATTTATACAACAGTGGCGTAGCCGCATACAACTAAGGGTGTTCTGTTGAACTCCCTTCATTCAGAAATTATATTTAGTATATAAAAAATTATATTATGTATATAAGTTAAAAGTTACTTTTTATAAGTGTATATTATTAAACTTTGAATACCCTTTACAAAATTCATGACTTCGCTGCTCATACAATATAAACAATTGTAAGTTAAATCCTGTGATGACCCAAAGGGTCATCTTACGTTTTAGAACCCAATTCGGGGTTCCGAGGCCTTCAAAGCCTCATTTTATTTCTCTTCGATTTCGTGCACAGGCTGGGCGTATTTTCGGAAATTCTTTGTGTGAAAATTTGAAATTTAACCTTTAAAAATTAATTTTAGTTGACTTTGGTCAACGCTTTGAGTAAACGAATCCGGACCCGTATTCCGACAGTCCCGGCGGGTCCGTAATAAAATATGAGACCTGGCGGTATGCCCGGAATCGAATTCCGAAGTCCCAAGCTCGAGAAATAAATTTTTGATAAAAATTGTAAGACTGAAAATTCATTGAATTAAAGAAATTGATTAATGTTTGATCACGTTGGTATCGGGCCCGTATTTTGATTTCGAAGCCCTGTACAAGTTTATTATAAAATTTAAGTCATGTCTGTGAAATTTGGTAGAAATCAGAATTTATTGACGTGATTCGGACCTTGGTTGAGAAAATAGAAGTTTTGAAACTATCTTGAAAATTTCATGAGTTTTCGTGCTAAATACGTAATTTCAGGTGCTATTTTTTTTATTTGATCGCACGAGCAAGTCCGTACGATATTTTTAGATTTGCATGCATGTTTTGTTTGGAGCCCCGAGGGCTTGGGTGAGTTTTGGATAGGTTACAGAATGATTTGGACTTAGAAAAAATAGCTGGTGTGCTTCAGCTGTGTTGCAGGCCTCAGACCTCGCAAATGCGAGGTCAGGGTTGGCATTTGCGATCACAGTTGAGGTCGCATTTGCGAAATTCTCATTGCAAATGCGAAGAGAAGCTGGGCCTGCCTATGTTCGCAATTGCAAACTTATCTTCGCATATGCGAAGGAAGTCTAGGAGGGGTATGGATCGCAAATGCGATCTTTTGTCCGCATTTGCGAGGTCACTGATCGCAATTGCGATAATTTCCTCGCATTTGCGAAGGCAACAGGAGTTGTGAAGGCTTCACAAATGCGATAATCCCTTCGCAATTGCGAGCTTCGCATTTGCGAAGCTCAGGTCGCAAATGCGACATCCGCAACTGATAACCTGGGGTACTTAGACGGGATTTTTCTCATTTTACAACCTTTCAAAACACTCCAAACCCTTTAGGCGATTTTTCAAAGGCAAGTTCTTCCCCAAATCAAAGGTAACTGATTCTTAACTCAATTCTTTCAATCTTTCACTTCTTTTATCAGGATTTCAACCTAGAATCTAGGATTCTTATGGTGTAATTGGGGGTTTTTGGGTAGAACTTAGGGATTTCAAAATTTGGGGATTTAGATCTCAAATTGAGGTCGGATTCCAAAACCAATTATATATCTGGGCTCGGGGTTGAATGGATAATCAGGTTTTGGTCCCAATTTCGGGTTTTGACCAAGCGTGCCCGGGCTCAATTTTCGACGTTTTGGGGAAAATGTTGGGAAACTTATAATTTTGCATTGGAATTGGTCTCTTTAGCTATAATTGATGTTATTAAGTTGAAATTGACTAATATGAGTGGTTTGGAGGTGGAAAATAGAGGAAAAGCGATAATTGAGCGTTGAGTTGGCCGTCGAATTGAGGTAAGTGTTTGGTCTAACTTTGAATCGAGGGATTAGGGATCCCCGACTTGATTGCTATGTGAAATTCCATGTATGTGGCGTATTGGTGTGGTGACGAGTACCTATGCGCCGCCAAACTATTTGTTTAGCTTGTTCCCCTCCCCGTTCCCAATTTACTATCTTACTGTCTTAACTGCTTCATGCTTATTGATGCTTCTATGTCTAATTGTTTCTTGTTAGTTGTTGTTTCTTTATTAGAAGTATTAGTTGTTCTCTAGTTCTATTGTGATACATTATTGGTTTAAGCTGGGTTGTCGGTGTTTATGGTATATTTCGGTTGGTCTTGCGGCGTAGCATTAATTGATGATGTTTCATACTTGTTTAGATTTCCGTTTGTATTGGTTGAGGCATAAATGGTGTGGAAGGTTGTGAGGTAAATTGATACATACATGTTCTTATTGTGTGATTGGTGATGTTCTGGTGGGATCGGGTTGCGCGCCGCAACAAGGGGTAATAGAGGTGGACAGGTGGGATCGGATTGCACACTGCAACATGAGGAATAAGGGTGATTTATATTGACGAGTAATAAGGGTGGATAGGTGGGATCGACCTGCACGCCGCAACAAGAGGAATAAAGGTGAATGTTCATATTGTTTCTGATTATATGGTGGGATCGGGATGCACGCCGCATCATTTGATTGTTTATTTATGTTGCTTCTACTTTGATTTCATTATGTAGCATTGAAACTCTCTTAAGAATTGGTTATAGCTAAGTACTAGCAAGATAACTGGGTTTCGTATCTATTTACTGCAAGTTACTGTTCTATCTTATTTCATATTTCCTTTTTGCTTTATTATAAACTAAATACAAGTTATATTATAAACGCCCCGCCGTAGCCTCGTCACTACCTCGTCGAGGTTAGGCTCGACACTTACCAGTACATGGGGTCAGTTGTACTGATGCTAGACTCTGCACTTCTGTCCAGATTTTGGAGCTCAATGTGGCTGATCGAGAGGTCGGTTGCAGATATTCGTCTATGAGACCCAAGTTAGTCCTGCAGGCGTCCGCAGGCCCTGGCATCCCCATCCTATGCTTTACATTTATGTTTTATTTCTCTTTCCAGACAGATGTACTATTCTTTCAGACCCATACTTGTAGATATTTATAGAATGATCGTGAGTTGTGACACCAATTTCTGGGTGGTAACAGTTTCGGTTTTATTAGTAGTATAAGTGTAATTCAATTCATTATTCACTTTCGCTTTTATTCCTGATGATTTATTTTCGTTGAATTTTAATTATAAAGGAAAAAGTAAAAGAAAAAGGTAAATATGAAATAAGGCGCCTAGCGAGTGCAATGTAAGGCGCCATCACGATCCCGGCGGTGGGAAATCCGGGTCGTGACAAGGTGGTATCAGAGCACTAGGTTGCTTATATCTCGCAATTCACGGACAATCCTTGTAGAGTCCAGGGGATCGGTACGGAGAAGTAAGTACTTATCTACCATAGCTATAAAGTTAGGAACAAGTTCACTTTTATTCAACTCTGTCGTGCGATTCTTATTATCCCAATACTGACTGAAATCTTCTATTCTTATTCTCTCGCAGATGGCGAGGAAACGTACTTCTTCTTTCGCTGATCAGCAGTCGGACCCTCTAGCAGCAGCTCCTATGAGGGGTAGAGGCCGAGGTCGTGCCAGGGGCAAGGCTCAGCCTAGGGCCCGAGCAGCAACTCCAGCTGCGGAGCCTCAGGTGGAGTTTGATGTGGGGTCTCCAGCACAGACCGCTCCGGTAGGACTAGCTCAGGTCCCAAAGGGGTTTATTTCTACCCCGGTGCTCCAGGATGCCTTGGTCCGACTAGTGGGCCTTATGGAGAGTGTATCCCATACTGGCGCATTCCCCGTGGAACCAGCCGTATCTCTGGCTGGAGGAGGAGCCCAGACTCCTGCCACTCATACTTCGAAGCAGATGGCTCCCCAGTTTCAGACCCCAACAGCTCATCCAGTTGGGGTAGTTCAGCCAGTTGCCGCAACACCGCCCGTTGATAGGACAACTATGTCCTCCGATGCTTTGTGGAGATTGGATAGGTTTATCAAGCTTTTCCCAGTTCATTTCAGCGGTGCCACTTCAGAAGAACCCTAGGAGTATCTTGATAGCTGCCATGAGGTTCTTCGGAACATGGGTATTTTGGAGACCAATGGGGTCGACTTTGCTGCTTTTCAGATGACTCGTTACGCCAAGAAATGGTGGAGGGATTATTTGTTGACTAGACCATATGGGTCTCCTGTCCTCACTTGGGATCAGTTCTCACATCTCTTCTTGGAGAAGTTTCTGCCTATCACTACGAGAGAGGAGCCCCGCCGTCATTTTTAGCGTCTTCAACAAGGTGTGATGACCCAAAAAGGGGTCATCTTATGTGCATCTAATTTTGACTGTTTTCCGAGGCCCAAAAGCCTCCATTAATCTCACTTCGATATACGTGCGCAGCTCGGACGCGTAGCCGGGAAGCCTTTATGTGAAACTTAATTAAGAGTTAAAGTTTTGATAATTAATTGAATAAAGTTGACTTTGGTCAACATTTTTGGTAAACGGACCCGAATCCATGATCCGACGGTCCTGGATGGTCCATAGGAAAATATGGGACTCGGGCGTATGCTCGGAATCGAATTTCGAGGACCCAAGTCCGAGAAATGAATTTTAAAAAAAGTGTTTTATGAAAATATTAAAGGCTTATGAAAATGAACCTTGATGTGAAACCTGTGCTGCCGGGCCCGTATTATGATTTCGGAGCCCGGAACATGTTCAATATGTATTATATAAGTTATCTGCAAAATTTGGTAAGAAACAGACTTGATTTGATTGGTTTCGTATCAAAATGAGGAAAAATTGGGGTTAGTGAAGTTTTGAGGTTTTTAAAGAATTTGAAATTTGGCTTGGAAGGTGATTTTATGTTCCCGAGGTCCGAATGAAATTTCGAGACCGGTAATAGTTCCGTTGTGTCATTTATAACTTGTCTGCAAAATTTGAAGTCATTCCGAGTAGTTTAGGCCGGTTCGGCGCATTGAAGTGAATTCTAGAATTTCAAGTTCTTAAGTTTTGAATCAATTTGGTTTTGGAGTGAATTTTGAGTTTCGTTGTTGTTTTCAAAGTTTTGGAAGTTCGAGCGAGTCCGTATGATGAATACAGACTTGTTGGTATATTTGGACGGGGGCTCGGGCGGGCCTAGGTGCCTCCCAAACACCGCACGAGGCCAAAAACTAGCTAAAACAACTGCTGGTGCAACTGTTGCTGGTGTGACCGCAGATGCGGGTGCCCAGCCGCAGGTGCGGGACCGCTCCTGCGGTCCCAGCCTCACAGGTGCGGAGCCTCCGCTGGTGCGGAACAAATTCTGCTGGTGCGGAAACCCCTCCGCAGGCGCGACCTCAGCCCCCTTGCCCATAGTCCGCAGGTGCGAGCTCCAGGTCGCAAGAGCGGGACCGCTGGCGCGGACTCCTTCTCCGCAGACGCGATGCCAGGGTCCCAGGCCCTTTTCCGCAGGGGCGGTGATTCTCTCGCAGGTGCGGCACCGCACCTGCGGTCCCAAGGTCGCAGGTGCGGAAATCACCGTTGCCAGCCCCTTTTAAATGTCCAAATTACAGGGTTTTCTCCATTTTTCTCACCATCAAGTTCCATTAGAGAGCAACCAAGCTTGGGCAGCACCTCCCACGACCACCCACTGTAAGAGGTAAGTTAAACCCCATAATATTCTAGCTTTAACATTAATTCCTAGTTAAATTCACTACTAAATCATCTATAAATCATAGAATTAGGTAGTAATTTTAGGGTTCTTGAGGATTTTGTAATTTTCCATTTTAGGCCATGAAATCAAGTAGAAATCACACCTTAGTGATCCTTAGGCTATGGGTGAGTGATCCCTTCGAGAATTTTCGGAATTTGATCATGAGGGACCGGGGTTGGAATTTGGAAATTCTTCAAGAATGGCGACTTTATTGAATAGCTAGGATAATTTCTCACATTGTGCATGCATTGATCTAATTTCGCACCTTTTGACTAGTTGCGTGTCCTTGGGTATAGAGTTCGGAGTTTCGGGCGCAATTGTGGTCCGAGGGGTAAATTCGACACGAGGTGAGTCTGCTTTCTAACCTTGTAAGAGGAAATTGTCCCCATAGGTGATGTATATGCTATGTGTAAATTGTTTGGGGGCTACGTACGCGCCAAGTGACGAGAGTCCGTACGTAGCGGCTATTATTGTTATGTCCGGGTAGTTAGGCCCACATCATGCCTTGTATGCTTTCTTGTAATACCTGATATGTTTTCTTTGTAATGCTTCATATGATTTATTGTAACGCCATATGTACTATGAAATTATGTTTTGCATCGTGTTATTCTTCTGAGGCTTTATGAAAAAAAAATTGTGAAATATATGAGAGCGGGCCGTACGCCACGACAGAATTGAAAGTAATTGAAATATATGGGATCAGGCCGTACGCCACGGCAGTGTTGAAAAGAAATTGAAATATATGGGATCGATTCATATTCCACGACAGTGTTGAAAGTAATTGAAATATATGGGATCGGGTCGTACGCCACGGCAGTGTTGAAAAGAAATTGAAATGAATATGGGATCGGGCCGTACGCCACGGCGAGTGTAGAAGGTACCTTATGGGAGCGGGCCGTACGCCACGGCGGATCTAAGAATTTGTGATTATTGTTTCGTTCGGTGGTCTTACCCTTGAAAGTGCTTTATTGTTTAGTTCAGCAATTGTTTGGATTTCTGCTTTTGATATATATACTTGTTGCTTATTTCCCTGACATGCCTACTGTATTTCATTATATTCTATCATATGTTATTACTGTTGGACCTTAGTGAGTATCGAGTCGACCTCTCGTCACTACTTCTTCGAGTTTAGGCGGGATACTCACTGGGTACATATTTATTTAATATGTACTCATGCTGCACTTTCTTTTCTTTTCTGTACTTGACTGTACAGGTCCGGAGGCTGGTACATCTGATTATCAGGCCGGTGCTAGATATTGATAGCGTGGTTATACTTCACGGTGAGCTGCTTTCTTGGCGACTTCCTAGCAGCACCCTGGAGTTCTTTTGTTATATTCTTTGTCCATTTCATTTAGACTGAGACCCTGTATATATTGTAGTCATTATATATTCAGTAGTTGCCCGTGGCACTCGTGACACTAGTTTCTGGCACACACGTGGTGTATATTTTGGGTTGTTGGTTGTACATATGTTATGCGACATGCCTATTGGTTGATTTTCCACACTTGTAGTTTTATTTGACATCACGGCCATTATCATGTTTATATTTGTTTAAAAATTGGTTAAAAGAGGAAATTTGCATAACGGGGAATGGTAACACTTAGTGTTTCTATATTGGCTGGTCTAACCTCGCCGTTGGGCACCATCGCGACCTGAATCGCGATTTGGGTCGTGATAATATTGTATTAGAGCCCTAGGTTCACGAAAGTCTCATGAGTCACGGGCAGGCCCAGTAGAGTCTTGCGGATCGGTACAGAGACGTCTGTACTTATCTTCGGGAGGCTATGGGGTGTTAGGAAACTTCCCTTTATTCATATCCTGTCGTGCAATCTATGATGTACTCAAACTTATTCTTCTATTCTCTCACAGATGGTGAGGACGCGTGCATCCAATGTTCCTGGTCCGGGAGAGGCCGCTGCCCCGGCTGCCCAAGGTCGGGGTAGAGGCAGGGGTAGAGCACCTGCTCGAGGCAGGGGACGAGGGCGTCCCAGAGCTACACCAGTGGCACCACCAGAGGACCCTATTATGGAGGAGCAGGATGAGGTGCCTCCAGTAGCACCTGCTCCAGTGGATTTCATGACGGGGCCAGGCTTCCAGGAGGTCATGGGCCGTATGCTGAGATTTATGGGCACTATGTCTCAAGATGGTTTATTTCCAACCGACCCTGCTACTTCTCAAGCGGGAGGGGGAGTCCAGACTCCTACCGCTCAGGCCATAGGTCAGGCAGCAGCATCACGTCATACCCCGGGCACACCGCCCGTGGGAGGGGTTCAGCCCGTAGTAGCAGCCCCAGAGCCCAGGCCCGTTGCAGAGGGTGACCAGTAGAAAATGTTGGATAGGTGGACCCGACTCCGACCTCCAGTCTTCGGGGGTGAGCGGGGAGAGGATGCCCAGGATTTTATTGATAGGTGCAGGGACAGACTGCACAACATGAGGATTTTGGAGTCCCATGGAGTGGATTTCACCACATTTCAGTTAGAGGACAGAGCTCGCAGGTGGTGGCAGTCATATATTCTCGGCAGGCTAGCAGATTCTCCTCCTGTCACTTGGGACCATTTCGCTCAGCTATTTCTAAACAGATACATTCCACCTTCTGAGAGGGAGGAGCTACGGGGTCAGTTTGAGCGGCTAGAGCAGGGGCAGATATCAGTGACTGATTACGAGGCTAGATTCTTCGAATTGTCTCGCCATGCTCTTATGATATTGCCTACTGATGCCGAGAGGGTGCGGCGGTTTGTGGCAGGCTTACATCCAGGTATTAGGGACTCTATGTCCAGAGAGGTAGAGATGGATACCCCATGCCAGCTTGTAGTCGAGATAGCCCGACGGATTGAGGGTTACCGTATGAGGAGCAGGGAGCAGGGTCAGCCAGGTCAGCAGGACAAGAGGGCCAGGTTCACCGGTGACTTCAGGGGTGCTCCAGCTAGGGGTAGAGGTCAGTTCGGAGGCGGCCAGTTCAGTAGCCCTCATATTCAGCACCTCCACTACCTCCCAGGGGTATTTCAGCGAGGCCTCAGTTCGGCTCTATGCCAGAGCATTCCTATCAACCCCCAGCCACCCTGGGTGCACCCAGCAGTTATTCGAGTCATTAGAGATCCTCTAGATCTTATTTCAGTGACTTACCAGAGGGTGCACACTGCCCTCCAGCTATTCAGGGTTCTTCTTTCGGGAAACAGGCTGTAGCACCAGGAGGTCGTTTCGAGTGTGGGGAGCCCGGTCATACGTGGAGGGCTTTTCCCAAGTATCGGGGCAAGGCAGTGCAGTAGAGTTATCCGCTTAGGAGTTCAGCACCAGCAGTCCGGCCGCCTCGAGGTGGAGGACATGTCGGCAGGGGTCGTCCTAGAGAGGGAGGCCAGTCAGGAGGAGGTCAGTTAGTTCCTGTTCACTCTGGGGGAGTTCAGTCTTCAGGAGCCTCAGCCAGATTTTATGCCATTCCGGCCAGNGATCATTTCCTGGATATCCCTCGTGAGTCCTTGCGTTCCCTTATATATGTGTCCACTCCTGTGGGTGATTCCGTGGTGGTAGACCGAGTCTACCGGTCTTGTGTGGTCACTTTCTGCGGTTTCGATACCAGAGCAGATCTTTTATTGCTGGATATGATTGATTTTGAGGTTATCCTAGGCATGGATTGGCTATCTCCTTATCATGCTGTGTTAGATTGCCATGCCAAGACAGTCACTTTAGCCATGCCTGAGTCGCCTAGACTAGAATGGAGAGGTTCTTCAGTTAGTGCCTCCAGCCGGGTTATTTCCTTCATAAAGGCTCGGCATATGGTCGAGAAGGGTTGTTTGGCTTACCTTGCTTATGTGCGGGACACCACCGCCGAGTCTCCTACCATTGATTCAGTGCCTGTTGTTCGAGAGTTTCCGGATGTGTTTCCTTCGGATCTTCCAGGCATGCCTCCAGATCGAGATATTGACTTCTGTATTGATTTGGCTCCAGATACTCAGCCTATTTCCATTCCCCCTTATCGTATGGCTCCTAAGGAGCTAAAGGAGTTGAAGGAGCAGCTTGAGGAGTTGTTGGCCAAGGGGTTCATCAGGCCGAGTGTGTCGTCGTGGGGTGCTCCAGTCTTATTTGTAAAGAAGAAGGATGGGTCTATGCGGATGTGCATTGACTATCGCCAACTAAATAAAGTGACCGTCAAGAATAAGTATCCTCTGCCGCGCATCGATGATTTGTTTGATCAGTTACAGGGTGCTCGAGTGTTTTCCAAGGTTGACTTGAGATCGTGTTATCATCAGCTGAGGATTCGGGATTCAGATGTTCCGAAGACTGCATTTCGTACCAGATATGGCCATTATGAGTTCCTGGTGATGTCCTTTGGTTTGACTAATGCCCCAACAACATTCATTGACTTGATGAATAGGGTATTTAGATCGTATATTGATTACTTCGTCATCGTTTTCATTGATGACATCTTGATTTACTCCCGGAGCCTGGGCGAGCATGAGCAGCACTTGAGAGTTGTGCTACAGACCTTGCGGGAACAGAAGTTTTATGCTAAGTTCTCCAAGTGTGAGTTCTGGTTAGATTCCGTGGCATTTTTGGGGCATGTGGTATCCGGAGAAGGTATCAAGGTTGATCCTCAGAAGATTGAGGCAGTTCAGAGTTGGTCGCGTCCTACTTCAGCTACAGAGATCAAGAGTTTCTTGGTCCTAGCAGGCTATTATCGCCGATTCATGGAGGGGTTCTCCTATATTGCAGCCCCACTGACCATATTGACTCAGAAGAATGCCCCGTTTTGGTGGTCCGACGAGTGTGAGGCGAGCTTTCATAAGCTCAAGTCAGCTTTGACCTCAGCACCATTTCTATCATTGCCTTCCGGTTCTGGGATGTATACTGTGTATTATGACGCTTCACGTATCGGGTTGGGGTGTGTGCTGATGCAGGATGTCAGGGTTATTGCTTATGCTTCGCGACAACTGAAGGTTCATGAAAAGAATTACCCTGTGCACGATTTGGAGTTGGCGGCGATTGTTCATGCTTTAAAGATATGGCGGCATTATCTATATGGGGTATCTTCTGAGGTCTATACTGACCACCGCAGCCTACAGTACTTGCTTAAGCAGAGTGACCTTAACTTGAGGCAGCGGAGGTGGCTTGAGTTGTTAAAAGATTATGATCTCACTATTTTATATCACCCGGGCAAGGCGAATGTAGTAGCAGATGCTTTGAGCAGGAGGGCAGCGAGTATGGGTAGCTTGGCCTACATTGCAGCTGAGGAGAGACCTTTAGCCTTGGACATTCAGTCCTTGGCCAATCGCCTTGTGAGATTGGACCTTTCTGAGCCTCGTCGAGTTTTGGCTCATGTAGTTGCTCAGTCTTCATTGTTGGGAGAGATTAAGGCTCGACAGTTTGATGATACATGCCTTGCAGAGCTTCGGGATGCAATGGTCCAAGGCAGGGCAGAGGAGGTTACTTTAGGCGAGGATGGTGTCTTGAGGCTCCAGGGCCGTTTATGTGTTCCTAATATTGATGGCTTGAGGAAGAGAATTTTGGAAGAGGCCCACAGTTCTCGGTATTCTGTTCATCCGGGTGCGACAAAGATGTACCGTGATTTGAAGCAGCACTACTGGTGAAGACGGATGAAGAAAGATATAGTGCAGTTTGTGTCTAGGTGTCTCAATTGTCAGCAGGTCAAGTACGAGCATCAGAGGCCAGGAGGCCTGTTTCAGCAGATGCCTATTCATGAGTGGAAATGGGAGCGCATCACCATGGACTTTGTGGTTGGGTTGCCTCGGACTTTGCGGAAGGTTGACGCGGTTTGGGTCATTGTAGATAGGTTGACCAAATCGGCGCATTTCATCCCTTTGGCTACTACTTATACTACGGAGAGGCTAGCCCAGATTTATGTTGGGGAGATAGTCCGGTTGCACGGTGTGCTGGTGTCCATTATATCAGATCGAGGCCCTCAGTTCACCTCACATTTCTAGAGAGCATTGCACAGTGAGATGGGCACTCAGATAGATCTCAGCTCAGCATTTCACCCTCAGACTGATGGTCAGTCGGAGCGTACAGTTCAGATTTTGGAGGATAAGCTCAGGGCTTGTGCGATTGATTTTGGCGGTCAATGGGACCAGCTCTTGCCTTTGGCAGAGTTTGCATACAATAACGGTTATTAGTCCAGTATCGAGATGGCTCCATTCGAGGCTTTATATGGTCGGCGATGTCGTTCTCCGATTGGGTGGTTTGAGCCTGGCGAGGCCAAGCTATATGGTACAGATCTGGTGAGAGATGCCTTGGAAAAGGTGAAGATTATTCAGGAAAGGCTCCGTACAGCTCAGTCCAGACAGAAGAGTTACGCGGATCAGCGGGCGCGTGATGTAGCATTTATGGAGGGAGATAAGGTTATGTTGAAGATTTCGCCGATGAAGGGCGTTATGAGATTCGGGAAGAAGGGCAAGCTGAGCCCCAGGTTTATAGGCCCTTTCGAGGTGTTGAGGCGAGTCGGGGAGGTTGCTTATGAGCTCGCTTTACCTCCCGCCTTATCGAGAGTTCATCCGGTATTTCATGTATCCATGCTCCGGAGATATCATGCTGATTTCTCTCACGTGATTGATTTCAACACTATTCAGTTAGATGAGAAGTTGGGCTTCGAGGAGGAGCCAATCGCTATTATTGATAGGCAGGACCGCCAGTTGAGGTCCAAGAGGATTTCTGCCGTAAAGGTCCAGTGGAGGGGCCAACCAGTCGGTGAAGCGACTTGGGAGTCCGAGGAGGACATGCGGAGCAGGTATCCACAGCTATTCAGCACATCAGGTACGACTCTACGTCTGTTCGAGGACGAACATTTGTTTTAGAGGGGGAGATTGTGATGACCCAAAAAGGGGTCATCTTATGTGCATCTAATTTTGACTGCGTTCCGAGGCCTGAAAGCCTCCATTGATCTCACCTCGATGTGCGTGCGCAGCCCGGGCACGTAGCCGGGAAGCCTTTATGTGAAACTTGATTAAGAGTTAAATTTTTGATAATTAATTGAATAAAGTTGACTTTGGTCAATATTTTTGGTAAACGGATCCGGATCCGTGATCCGACGGTCCCGGAAGGTCCGTAGAAAAATATGGGACTTGGGCGTATGCCCGGAATCGAATTCTGAGGACCCAAGTCCGAGAAATGAATTTTTAAAGAAAATTATTTTATGAAAATATTAAAGGCTTATGAAAATGAACCTTGATGTGAAACCTGTGCTGCCGGGCCCGTATTATGATTTCGGAGCCCGAAACAGGTTCAATATCTGTTATATAAGTTATCTGCGAGATTTGGTAAGAAATGGACTTGATTTGATTGGTTTCGGATCAAAATGAGGAAAAATTGGGGTTAATGAAGTTTTGGGGTTTTTAAAGAATTTGAAATTTGGCTTGAAAGGTGATTTTATGTTCCTGAGGTCCGAATGAAATTACGAGACCGGGAATAGTTCCGTTGTGTCATTTATAACTTGTCTGCAAAATTTAAAGTCATTCCGAGTAGTTTAGGCNTATCATGAATACAGACTTGTTGGTATATTTGGACGGGGGCTCGGGTGGGCCCAGGTGCCTCCTGAACACCGCACGAGGCCAAATACCAGCTAAAACAACTGTTGTTGCAGCTGTTGCTGGTGTGACCGCAGGTGCGGTTTCCCAGCCGCAGGTGCGGAGCCTCTGCTGGTGCGGAAACAATTCTGCAGGGGCGGGTCCGCTGGTGCAGAAACCCCTCCGCAGGCGCGACCTCAGCCCCCTTGACCAAAGTCCGCAGGTGCGAGCTCCAGGCCGCAAGAGCGGGACAGCTGGCGCGGACCCCTTCTCCGCAAGCGCGATGCTAGGGTCCCAGGCCCTTTTTCGCAGGGGCATTGATTCTCTCGCAGGTGCGAGACCGCACCTGCGGTCCCAAGGTCGCAGGTGCGGAAATCACTGTTGCCAGCCCCTTTTAAATGTCCAAATTACGGGTTTTTCTCCATTTTTATCACCATCAACTTCCATTAGAGAGCAACCAAGCTTGGGCAGCACCTCCCACGACCACCCACTGTAAGAGGTAAGTTAAACCCCATAATATTCTAGCTTTAACATTAATTCCTAGTTAAATTCACTACTAAATCATAGAATTAGGTAGTAATTTTAGGGTTCTTGAGGATTTTGTAATTTTCCATTTTAGGCCATGAAGTCAAGTAGAAATCACACCTTAGTGATCCTTAGGCTATGGGTGAGTGATCCCTTCGAGAATTTTCGGAATTTGATCATGAGGGACCGGGGTTGGAATTTGGAAATTCTTCAAGGATGGCGACTTTATTGAATAACTAGGATAATTTCTCACTTTGTGCATGCATTGATCTAATTTCGCACCTTTTGACTAGTTGCGAGTCCTCGAGTATAGAGTTCAGAGTTTCGGGCGCAATTGTGGTCCGAGGGGTAGATTCGACACGAGGTGAGTCTCCTTTCTAACCTTGTAAGAGGGAATTGTCCCCATAGGTGATGTATATGCTATGTGTAAATTGTTTGGGGGCTACGTACGCGCCAAGTGACGAGAGTCCGTACGTAGCGGCTATTATTGTTATGTCCGGGTAGTTAGGCCCACATCATGCCTTGTATGCTTTCTTGTAATGCCTGATATGTTTTCTTTGTAATGCTTCATATGATTTATTGTAACGCCATATGTACTATGAAATTATGTTTTGCATCGTGTTATTCTTCTGAGGCTTTATGGAAAAGAAATTGTGAAATATATGGGAGCGGGCCGTACGCCACGGTAGAATTGAAAGGATATTGAAATATATGGGATCGGGCCGTACGCCACGGCAGTGTTGAAAAGAAATTGAAATGAATATGGGATCGGGTCGTACGCCACGGCGAGTGTAAAAGGTACCTTATGGGAGCGAGTCGTACGCCACGGCGGATCTAAGATTGTGATTATTGTATCGTTCGGTGGTCTTACCCTTGAAAGTGCTTTATTGTCTAGTTAAGCAATTGTTTGGATTTCTGTTTTTGATATATATATATACTTGTTGCTTATTTTCCCTGACATGCTTAATGTATTTCATTATATTCTATCATATTTTAGTACTGTTGGACCTTAGTGAGTATCGAGTCGACCTCTCGTCACTACTTCTTCGAGTTTAGGCGGGATACTCACTGGGTGCATATTTATTTAATATGTACTCATGTTGCACTTTCTTTTCTTTTCTGTACTTGACTGTACAGGTCCGGAGGCTGGTACATCTGATTATTAGGTCGGTGCTAGATATTGATAGCGTGGTCATACTTCACGGTGAGCTGCTTTCCCGGCGATTTCCTAGCAGCACCCTTGAGTTCTTTTTTTATATTCTCTGTCCATTTCATTCAGACTGATACCCTGTATATATTGTAGTCATTGTATATTCAGTAGTTGCCCGTGGCACTCGTGACACTAGTTTTTGGCACACACGTGGTGTATATTTTGGGTTGTCTGATGTACATATGTTATGCGACATGCCTATTGGTTTATTTTATGCACTTGTAGTTTTATTTCACATCACCGCCATTATCATGTTTATACCTGTTTAAAAATTGGTTAAAAGAGGAAATTTGCGTTACGGGGAATGGTAACACTTAGTGTTTCTATATTGGCTGGCCTAACCTCGCCTTTGGGCGCCATCGCGACCTGAATCACGATTTGGGTCGTGACACAAGGCAGCATGACTGTCACCCAGTATGAGACTCGTTTTGTGGATTTGGCTA
Source organism: Nicotiana undulata (assembly GCA_005239495.1). NCBI lineage: Eukaryota > Viridiplantae > Streptophyta > Magnoliopsida > Solanales > Solanaceae > Nicotiana > Nicotiana undulata. The sequence goes on from ML278256.1 coordinate 36,071, forward strand.
GACATGCTATTCTTTTGCTTACCACAGAGAGAGAGAGAGTGTGAGGAGGTTTATTGAGGGTCTTGCTCAGCCTATTAGATTGCAGATGGCTAAGGAGACTGGGAGCTACATTTCTTTATAGGATGCGGCCAATGTGTCCAGGCGAGTATTGATGGTTCTTGGACAGGGAGGTCAGGGGTCAGATAAGACCTCGTCATTCCGGTTGGTTTAGCGGCGCCTCATCTCGAGGCAGGGGTATTTTTGGTAGAAGCCATTCCATTCAACTCTCCAGGCATCCCACGGTGCCTCAGGTGGTGGTGGTTCTTATGTACCTCCTTCTGGGCAGCCAGTCTACAGTACACCACCAGCTCCTTCAGAGCACCTCCTCTTCAGAGTTATTATCGTGGTCAGCCGGCTCGTCACGGTCAGTCTCAATTTTCACAACCTCAGTATCAGTATGGTTGTTTTGAGTGTGCTGATTATGGGCATATTCGGAGGAACTGCCCGAGATTATCGGGTGTTCAACCATAGTATCAGGGTTCCCATGACATGGTTCCGGCACTAGTTGTTGTACCGCCTGCTCAGCCATCCAGGGGCTGGGGCTAGACAGTTCGAGGTAGGGGTCAGACTGTTAGAGGTGGAAGTCAAGTCACTAGAGGTGGAGGCCCGCCTCTCAGAGGTCGTCCCAGAGATATGGTTCAGGGTGGTGGGGCCTAGCCCCGATGTTATTCCTTTCTAGCCAGGCCTGAGGCTGAGTCCTCTGATGCTGTTATCATAGGTACTGTTTCAGTTTGCAGCAGAGATGCTTCAGTTCTGTTTGATCCGGGGTCTACTTACTCCTATGTGTCATCCTACTTTGTTTCATATTTGGTTGTGCCCCGTGACTTCTTGAGTACCCCTGTATATGTGTCTATACCTGTGGGGGAGGCTATTGTGGTAGATCGTGTCTATCGCTCGTGTGTGGTCGTTATTGGGGGTCTTGAGACTAGTGTAGACCTTTTGCTTCTTGATATGGTCGACTTCGATGTTATATTGGGCATGGATTGGTTGTCTCCTTATCACGCTATCTTGGACTGTCATGCCAAGACAATGACCTTAGCCTTGCCAGGGGGTCAATTTATCCTATTTTTGAAAAACTCCGATATTCAAAATCGTCCCGAAACTCTGCCAATTTTTTTTGAAAAAAAAAGAAGAAAGAAAGAAGAAAAATAGTATTTCAAAAATGAAATGAGTCGGTGCATATTTTTCAAAATTGTGTCAAGATTTCCTGAACTACGCTTTGTTTGATTCTCACCGGTGTGGGATATGTAGGCAACCCTTATCGGGTCCAACCCTATTTTTCGAAAATCAAAATACAAAATATGGTCGTAAATAAAGTTAGGTGATGCCGTCCTTGCTTAAATAAAGTTAGGTGACGTCTTAACCAATTACTTAAATAAATGTGCAGGATGAGCACTGTCGAAAATATTCCCTTTAAAGTTGTCGAGGAAATTCCCATGAGACTCCATATGTGGTGGAGAGACCTGGGGGAAGTCAGTAAAAATTCCACGGTAAAAGCTTTGGGCGGACTTATCGGTCTGTTAAAGATTAAGCCGAGATTGGACATCATCGAAGCTCTAATACCATTTTGGGACCCCGCTCACAATGTATTCCATTTTTCGAACTTCGAGTTGACACCCACGCTAGAAGAAATAGCGGGGTATGTTGGCCTCAGTGGAAATCTCAGAAGTCGATATCCGGTAGCACCCAAGGTTGTGACTCCTCATAAATTCCTAGACCTTCTGAGCATCAGCCGAGAAATCCAAGATTCGCACCTATTTGAGGGATTCTGCACCTTTTACTTCCTGTACAGTCGCTATGGAGATCCTCGGGGTTTTGAAGCTAACAATACTGGTTTGACTCACCACAAGAACCGAACTAAATGGGAGGCCCTCCGGGGACTGGACTTTGTGGTAGCATTCTTGGTTACCCTAATTTTCCCAAGAAGCGACTGATGTATAGATATTGGACTCGTGGGGATGGCCGACTTCATAATGAAAAAGTCTAATGGAACTCTTGTACCGATGGTTTTAGCCGAAATATACCGCTCCATTATTGTTTGCCAATCCGGGGGAAGATTCTTCGAGGGGTGCAACCTGCTCCTACAAATCTGGATGACTGAGCACCTCTGTCATCGCTCGGGCTACATGAATTACGGTTTGACTTGTTTAAATTGTATTGAAGAACACGGGACTCGGGTAGAGGGCCACGAATTTCCAGAGGGCACAGAAGCCTGGTTCACACACTTGAGTTCTTTGACTATCAACCAAATCGAATGGACATTCGAGTGGCTCCCTGTCGGCGAAGTCATCCATATGTCGGCCGAAGTGTGTTACCTTCTGTTGATGGGCCTCCGAAGTATTTAGCCGTATGTCCCACACAGGGTCTTACGACAACGAGGGAGACTTCAAAATGTTATGCACGATGAGTATCTGAGTCAGCAAGCCATTGAGTTATGTCCGAGAGCTGCATTCCCGGAGGATAGGGTCTGCCTGATTTGGCACCAGTGTAGATTTTTGGAGCCACAGACTCGGGTAAGAGATTTATCCAGAGGTGAGGTTGAGCCTGGCTACACCACTTGGTATGGTAGAATGGGTAGAGAGCATCAAGAGCCGGAACGGCCCGCAAAGACCCCACATGCAGTAATTTACTGATGAAATACAAGTGCACTGGGCTTGGTTAGAAAAAGAGAACAACTACAGAGCCACCATAAGCAAGTTGGAAGCCCAGATCAGGGAAATCAAATTTGAAAACACTTTACAAGCCACCACAGCTGAAGGGGAGAAAAACAGGCTAACCAAGGAAAATGAAGCTCTCCGAGCCCAGATCCAACAAATGAAAATAGTTGTCGAGAACCCGAAAAGAAGCAGAACTGATGAAAGACTTATCAACAGTCTGAGGCAGAAAGTATGCAATTACGGGGATGATCTAGACAAAGCTGAGGAGGAGTTGGCCAGAGCTCGAGCAAAATTGGCAAGAAATGCAGAGGAAAGGGCATAGTTTGTGCAAAAACTGAAAAGAAAATATGACCAAGAAGTCACAGGCTTGAAAGAAAAGGTAGCCACCCTCGAGAATGAAGTGGATAAACAGGCAAAATGGTTCAAAGCGGAAAGGGAACAATGCTACGCCATGATGGCTCAGTTGGAGGAAGATTTGCAACAGTTGCAAGAACAGAACCACAAAGATGCCTAGGTTTTAGAGGCTAGATCCCAACAGATTGGGCGCTTACTCCAGGAAAATGGTGTCATCAGGCAGAGGGTAAGAGAAATTGCTGATTATATTGTCACTAAATGCCAAGAGCGTGAAGATATGACTCGGACTACCTTCTTCGCAGCGGTAATGATTTTCGTCCACAAGATAATGTATGACCTGTGCCGCCTCCAGCAAGACATGGCACGCAGGCTCGTGGCAAGACCGAATGATGTCCCACGGGCCCCTGGAGAAGTAGAAGCACTTATGTATTCTTGATGTTATTTTCGAGTCTGTATTTCATTTCCCTGTTGCAGTCCTGTTTAAGTCTACTTTAAGTCTGTTGTAGTTTTTATATTTCCAAGAAAGTATGTCGGAGTCCTTTGTAGTTTTAAATTTCCAAGAACGTATGTTAGAGTCTTTGGTAATGAATGAAAATTGGAAGTTTTATCTAATGAATGAAAATTTGAAAATCAGAATGTTTATTTCCTTTTGTATTTATTCCTTGAGGTGATGATCTGAGTCACGCGGCGTCGTGATACGTAGGCAATCCACATAGGATTCGATCATAACCTTAAAAAGGAAAATAATTCGGAAAATGGAGAAATTATTGGAAGAAAAGAGCAAAAAAAAAGAGTTCAAATTCGAGAAACGAAGCCGGGATGAAACCCACAACCGATACAAAACATGTATAAAGCGTTTAACTGCCTAGGTGAATTGCATACCCCCAATGTGCGATTCCCTATGTGATAAATACCTCAATCTAACGTTTTTGTGGTTCACTCTTAAAGGTGTTGTTTTTAGGTGGTTGGTTTTTTGCGGTAATCTGGCTTCACACCCACACTTCACCAAATCAAAAGGGAGTGTTGAAATGACATCTGAAAGTCACCTGCCGATCATCAACTCCTCCGAGGATGACCCAAGCTCGATCATCCCGACATCTGAGTCAGCCACGGCTAAAAAAAATAGAATTCTGCGTTGCCGCATGCTGGAAATGTGGGACGCCTGGTCAAATGGTAGGGAACCACCCAGCACCATCCCTGGGTTCCCTGAGTTGATTCCCAGGACGAGCGGAATTTCTAATATCCCTATAAGTTACCCAGCCACCCCATTCGGGTACCCATCTATGTCGGCTCACTTCGCCGGAAGAATTTCTGAGGTTCGCCCCCAGGCTTTATTTTCGGGAGTATCCTCCAATATATTTACCGCACAACCAATCTCCGCCACGACACCACCAACAATCTCTGGCCCAAGCTTTGAGCCATCAGCTTTCACCTTTTAAACACCGTCGTTCCATCTAGACGCGACTCATGTTACTCCCAACTCATATCCTCAACAACCTCGGTATGAATCCACCGTGGGCCAAGACAAAAGGAACCCCGAGCAGGAAGAGGTGGCTCGAAAAATGAAAAGCATTGAGAAGAGTCTAAAAGATATACAAGGACTAAGTGGTCAGAAAAGTGTTTCCTATGCAGACTTGTGCATGTTCCCGCACGTTCGCCTGTCTCTCGGGTTTAAAACCCCCAAATTTGAGAAATACGATGGACACGGAGACTCCATAGCTCATCTAAAAAGGTACCGCAACCAGCTAAGGGGGGAAGGCGGAAAAGAAGAGCTTCTAATGGCATACTTCGGAGAAAGCTTGGCCGGGATTGCATCTGAGTGGTACATGGACCAAGATATATCCCACTGGCATATATGGGATGACCTGGCTCGGGACTTTGTCCGACAATTTCAATATAACGTGGGCATCGCTCCCGACAGGAATTCTCTGTCCAATCTCAAGAAAATGTCATCAGAAAGCTTCAGGGAATACGCTATTAAGTGGCGTGAGCAAGCTGTCAGAGTCATAGCCTCCGTTGGACGAGACTGAGATGGTCAGTGTCTTTTTACAAGCCCAGGAGGCTGACTACTTCTAAAATATGATGTCCTCCATGGGCAAGCCATTTGCGAAAGCGATAAAAATCGGAGAGATGGTCGAAAATGATCTGAAGACTGGTCGTATTCTAAGCCAACCCGCCATAAGAGCAACTTCCCAGGCAATCCAGAGTGGTTCAGGGACTGCAACCAATAGAAAGAGGAAAGAGGAATCAGCAATGATGGCCTCTAGTGTAAGGAAATCCCGTCAGCCCCGAGGCTACTTATCTGATGCCCCACGACATTACTATCCCCACCAGGATGCAGCATATGCCGTGATGCCTCAACCCTACCCAATATTGAATGCTCAGCCGTATGTACGACCCCAACAACACTATAATCAAAATCAAGCTCCACCACCCAAAAACAAGCCTCCGCGCCAAGCTCTATATAATCCTCGCCCTCCACAAAATAATCCCCGGGGGCCACCCAGGAGAACCCACTTTACACCAATTGGAGAATCATATTCCATCCTTTTCCCGAAGCTGGTCCAGATGGGTCTGTTGCAGCCTGTACCCCAAAACAGGAAAAACCCAGAATCCCCCTCTTACTGGCCAAGTACTCGATGTGCTTACCACTGAGGGGCTGAGGGACATGATACTGAAGATTGTTGGACCCTCAAGCGGGCGGTTGAGAGCCTCATAGAACAAAAGAATGTGGTACTAAGGGATGAAAAAGCTTCCAACGTGAACAATAACCCGTTGCCTGCTCACAATAATGGGCCGATTATTGGCATGATTTGTGAAGACCGAGATTTTTATCCGGCCTTAAAAGTTATCATCGTCATTGAGGATGTAGAGAAAAATCCCAAAGCGGCACCCAAGCAAGTTAAAGAGGTGAAGAAAAGCAATTCTGTCCCTCAGGCCACAGGAAAGTTTGAAACCAAAACAAAGACGGGGCCTTCTAAAGATGCTATTCTTTATGTCCCCAGGGCGCCCAGGATGGAACAGTATGTGTTAAGCCCTCCCAGAAGATTGTAATACAACAAAGCCATGCTGAATGTCCCAAAGATGTACGTACCAAAGGGGACGTATGTGGCGCGGGGACAATAATTTTACCAAGGCTGAATGAGCTTGTGGTTATTAGTCGCGCGTCACAAACTCCCATAAAGGATACCACTACCATCCCATGGAACTACAACAAGACGGTAGTGACGTACAAAGGGAAAGAGATCACAGGGGAAGTGATTGAAGCAAACTCATCTGAAAGATACCTCAACTTGAAAGAGCTAAACAAGAACAAACGAAAGCGCTTTCCACCTAAAAAGCTGGTAAGCACCGAGGAGGCAGAGGAATTCTTTAGAAAGATGAAAACTTCTTAATACTCTATGATTGAATAGCTCAGAGAATCTCCCAATCAAGTCTCACTTCTATCTTTGTTGATAAGCTCAAGTGCACATCAAAAGGTCCTGATCAAAACGCTTAATGAAGCCTATGTTCCGGCCGAAACTACAGTTGAACAAATGGAAAGGATGGCAGAACGATTCTTCGAGGTGAACCGTATCTCATTTAGCAAAAGTGACTTTCCCCCGGAAGGGGCTGCACACAATAAAGCTCTCCACCTAACTGTTAAATGTAAGGGTACTATGTGAAGAGGGTTATGGTGGACGGAGGATCTGGTGTCGACATTTTCCCTCTCTCAACCCTGAAAAGAATGGAGATCGGAACTTAGAGAATCAGACCCAACAATGTATGTGTCCGTGCATTCGACGGAATCAAGAGGGACACCATAGGAGAAATTTATTTGACCTTGACAATTGGCCCTGTAGACTTTGAAGTGACATTCCAGGTCTTAGACATGGATACCTCCTATAATTATCTCCTAGGAAGGCCGTGGATCCACGCCGCAGGAGCTGTGCCCTCGACCCTCCACCAGATGCTTAAATTCTAGCATGAAGACCAGGAAATTATGGTCCATGGAGAGGACGAGCAGTCTATTAACAGGGATCCATCAGTCCCCTTCCTGGAAGCAAGAGAAGGTAGCGAGCATATCATCTACCAGGCTTTTGAGATTGTGGTGGCGGACCAATGTGAGGAGGGAACCCCTTGTCCTCAGCCCTTCCTATCAAATGCATCCATCATGGTCGCTAGCAACATGATCAAACATGGGTACAAACCCGGGAAAGGGCTCGGGGTGCCCCTGCAAGGCATCACAGAACCTATCACCTTACCTACCAGTGAGAAGATCTTAGGCATTGGGTTTCAAGCTACTCCCGATGATGAAAAATGGGCTGACCAGCATAAGAAGGATGGTTGGGTGTTGCCTCAGCCAATCCCGCACATCACCGAATCATTTGTCGAGCCGAAATACATAGAAGAAGAAGAGGAAACCTTCACGGCCGAGGAGATCGAAGAGGTTTGTGGGGCAATGAGACAGATGTTGCATGAAGCTCATATGGTCCAATTAGGAGAAATCTCAAGCACTGTTGAAGTGAAATATATGGGGCCTGATGCCAAGCTCCAAAACTGGAAGTCTACTCCATTCCCCGTCAGACGGGAGTCCTGGTAGTCCAGCCTTGCCATCCTTTCTGCACTTCGAGTTATTTCAGGGTGTAACTCGAGTGTTTTTAGTTTATTGTCTTTTCAAATTCTGATGTAAACACTCCTATGTTCAAAATTCAATGAAATGAAATTAATATTTCATAGTCTATGAACCTCTCTCTTTATCCTTCCTAGTTTCTGTTATTTTCTCTTATTTTTCTATTTTCAATTCTAATAATGCGGATTTTAATAACATGACATTCTTGCGGACTTCACGCCCAGATCTTGATATGCCGTCTAACCAAGAAATAATGAATCAAGAACCGGAATATGATGAAGATGAGGCTTTTAGGGAAATAAATCGAGAATTGGAACAATTCAAGAATAAGCCTAAGCCAAACTTAAACGAAACCAACCCGGTTAATTTGGGTAATTCAGAAGAAGTTCGAGAAACCATAATAAGTATCCATACTAATGAAAAACTAGGGATGCTTTGATCCAACTTCTATTCGAATTCAAAGACGTGTTTGCCTGGTCTTATGATGACATGCCTGAACTAAGTGTTGACTTGGTGGTGCAAAAATTGCCGACCTACCCCGGTTATCCACCCGTCCAACAAAAGCGGAGGAAATTTAAAACAGACATGAGTGACAAGATCAAAGAAGAGGTCACTAAACAGTTAAAAGTTGGAGTAATCCGAGTGGTCCAATACACCATCTGGTTCGCCAATGTGGTCCCGGTACCTAAGAAAGACGGGAAAGTCCGAGTGTGTGTTGACTACCGAGATTTGAATAAAGCAAGTCCCAAAGACAACTTTCCACTGCCAAACATCCATATCCTGGTTAACAATTGTGCTAAACATGAGGTACAGGCTTTCATAGATTGTTACGCTGGGTATCACCAGGTTTTGATGGATGAAGAAGATGCAGAAAAGACGGCCTTCACCACACCCTAGGGCACCTACTACTACCGGGTCATGCCATTCGGTCTAAATAACGACGGGGCAACCTATATGAGGGCCATGACCGCCATTTTCCACGACATGATGCATCAGGAGATTGAGGTGTACGTGGATGATGTGATTATTAAAATTAGGACACAAGACGACCATGTGCAGCATTTGAGAAAATTCTTCAAACGTCTGCGTAAATATGATTTGATATTAAATTCTGCCAAGTGTGCCTTCGGAGTTCCATCTAGGAAGTTGCTAGGATTTATAGTTTGCCGACGGGGCATCGAGCTGGACCCGACGAAGATAAAATCTATTCGGGATTTGACACCTCCGAGAACCAAGAAAGAGTTCATGAGTCTGCTGGGTTGGTTGAATTACATCAGTAGGTTCATCACTCAGTTGACATCCACATGTGAGCCTATATTCAAGCTGTTGAAGAAAGATGCAGCAATTAAATGGACAGACGAATGCCAAGACGCTTTCGACAAGATCAAAGAATATATGTCGAATCCGCCAGTGTTAGTCCCATCAGAACCAGGAAGGCCTTTGTTCTTATATTTGACGGTGTTGGAAAATTCCTTCAGGTGTGTTCTCGGGCAGCATGATGCGACCGGGAAGAAGGAACATGCCATATACTACTTGAGCAAGAAATTCACAAGCTATGAAGCCAAGTACACATTGTTAGAAAGAACTTGCTGCACTTTAACTTTGGTTTCTTAGAAGCTCCGGCACTATTTGTTGGCTTATACCACCTATCTCATTACTAGGCTGGATCCTTTGAAGTATATATTCCAAAAGCCAATGCCCACCGGGAGATTAGCAAAGTGGAAAATTTTGCTCACTGAGTTTGACATAGTCTACGTCAGCCGCACAACGATGAAAGCTCAAGCCTTGGCGAATCACCTGGCTGAAAATCCTGTCGATGACGAATATCAAACTTTGAGCACTTACTTCCCGGACGAGGAAATGAACTCAGTTGAGGTAATTCCCAAAAACACCAACACTTGGAAAATGTTCTTTGATGGAGTTGTAAATGCAAAAGGGGTTGGGATTGGGGCTATCTTGATTTCGCCCACAGGACAACACTATCTAGCCACCGCCCATCTTCGGTTCTTCTGTACAAACAACATTGTTGAATATGAAGCCTGCATAATGGGCTTGAATATGGCAATTGACATGGATGTAGATGAATTGTTGATCATGGGAGATTCTGACTTAATCATCAAGCAAGCTCAGCAAGAATGGGAAACTCGGGATGTTAAAATCTTTCCATATAGACAACATGTGGAGGATCTTAACAAGCAATTCAAAGTTGTCGAGTTCAGGTAAATTCCTCGATGCCACAATGAGTTGGCCGATGCACTAGCCACCTTGGTTGCAATGCTGCCATACCGGGTAATACCCACATTGACCCCCTGGAGATTCAAATACGGGAAACACACGGTTATTGTAACACAGTCGAAATAGATCCCGATGTCCAGCCATGGTATCATGATATCAAAAGGTTCTTAAAAACAAAAGAATACCTGGAGCAAGCCAATGGGGACCAAAAAAGGACCATCTAAAGGCTCTCCATCAATTTCTTCCTAAGTGGGGAAGTGCTATATAAAAGGATTCCCGATCTGAATCTATTGAGGTGTGTGGATGCTAAAGAAGCCGAGAAGATTATGAAAGAGGTGCATTCAGGAGTATGCGGCCCCCACATGAACGGGTACGTCCTCGCAAAGAAAATCTTGCGGGCAGGATATTATTGGATGACCATGGAGAAAGATTGCTTCAGCTTTGTCCGAAAATGTCATGAGTGTCAAATACATGGTGGTTTGATATGTACCACCTTCAGAATTGCATCCCATGTCAGCACCCTGGCCGTTTGTCGCTTGGGGAATGGATGTCATTGGGCCGATCAAGCCGAGAGCCTCAAATGGGCACATATTTATTTTGGTTGCTATCGACTATTTCACAAAATGGGTCGAAGCAGTCACATTCAAAGTTGTCACTAAGAAGGCAGTGGTGGATTTTGTGCACTCCAATATCATATGTCGTTTTGGTATACCAAAAACTATCATTACGGACAATGCCGCAAATCTAAACAGTAACTTGATGAGGGAGGTATGTGAACAGTTTCAAATCACACACCGAAATTCCACCCCTTACCGGCCCAAAGCCAATGGCGCCGTTGAAATAGCAAATAAAAACATCAAGAAAATCCTCAGAAAAATGATTCAGACTTCTAGGCAATGGCACGAGAAATTGCCTTTCGCATTATTGGGGTATCGCACGACTGTGTGCATATCGGTCGGGGCTACGCCCTATCTATTGGTGTATGGCACTGAAGCCGTAATACCTACAAAAGTTAAAATTCCCTCCCTTCGGATCATCGTCGAAGCTAAAATTGAGGATGACGAATGGGTCAAAACTCGGCTGGAACAGTTAAGTCTGATTGATGAGAAAAGAATGGCTGCAGTTTGCCACGGGCAGTTGTACCAACAAAGAATGGCCCGCGCCTATAACAAGAAAGTGCGGCCTAGAAACGTCAAAGTGGGGCAACTCGTCCTGAGACGTATCCTCCCACACCATGAAGAGGCGAAAGGAAAATTCGCCCCGAATTGAAAAGGTCCATACATCATAAGGAAACTGCTACCAAAAGGAGTATTGTATTTAAGGGACATCGAAGGAAATGATCCCGAAACGGCTGTCAATGCATATGCAGTCAAAAGGTACTATGTTTGACCTTTTCATAATGTTGATGCTCCCGATCGAAATGACAAAGGCTTTTCATTCACGCTACCCCAAACACTACCCAACTTTTGTAAACCCTTTGAGCCGGTTACTTTCTTTGATTACCCTCTTTGGAACCTGAAAGTGTTGTCGAAAAAAATGATAATGAAAAACACAAGAAAAATCAAAACAAAAACAAAAATATTTCCCGGAACTACGTTCGACTTGATTCGAAAGGATACGTAGGTAGCCTCTCTCTGGGGTTCAGTCACACCAAAATAAAATTCCACATTTCCCCAAGAGTTTAAGATGGGGCAAATGTCATGATATGTTCGGCGATGTCGCCGCCTAAAAGGTTCCAAAGTTTCAATTCAATACGAATTCTTTTCCCGAAAACCCTGTTCAAGTCCTTCCGATCAATCAGCAAAGATGTCTAAAATTGGAGGATACAGTTGTTTGGATCTGATACAAGCAATGAGAGAGTCTTATCGGTGAAAACCCACACGGGCACCGTAAGAAGAAAATTAAAAATGAGAGAGTCTTATCGGTAAAAACCCACACGGGCACGGTGAGGTAACAGTAAGCAGAGAAATTGAAAACGAGAGAGTCTTGTTAGTAAAAACTCGCAAAGAGCACTACAATGCGATGGTGAGAAGAGAAATGAGAGAGGTTAGTTGGCGAAAACCCGCAAAGGGCGCCACTGATCGAAAAGGATAATGGGTCACTGACATAGACACAGTCCGGGGCAAGGCTTCTCAATCTCGAGGTGTTAGTTGTGATGAATTTCTGAGAGTCGGACAGTTTACATGGATCAGGCATCCAGTCCAAAAGGCATGTCATGTTCATTGAAGTTCTCATGCACTCCAGATAAGTCCTTCCTTCCTTTCCCCGAAAGGGATACCTCTTGTTTAAATTCATTATCCATTCTATCATTTATTTTCTTTTGAATCCCTTTCGGCCTAACTCTGTTCCGAAATTAAGGCAAAGAAAGGATGGCAAGACTGATTTACAGGGTTCTCATTTGACACGGGCTAATTTTCAAAAGGCACCCAGCCACGTTAGGGGCATTGAGTCGATCTCGACTGGCCATAGCGGCCGATGCTTCAAACTCAAAACCCTTGAAAGAAAAAAAAATCAAATTGAAGTGCCTATAAAGGCGAATGAAGTTGAAAAGTTGAGTCCCGCGTGGCTAACCATCTCGGCAAGGTCTGAAAAGACGAAATACTCCAAATGCCCTAAGGTTAAAGTTGGAGGAAAAGTCAAAAATGAAAGGCCAATAAAGGCGAAGTAAAGTTGGAAAGGTTAAGTCCCACACGACTAACCGTTACAGCAGAATTTGAGGGGCCAAAAATTCCCCCCGATACTCCATAAATCCAAAAGAAGAAGCAAGCGAAAGGCCTACAAAGGCGAATAAAGTCAAAATTTTGGGTCCCACGCGATCGATCGCCATGGAAAAATCTGGAAAGCTAGGGTCCCCGGGTTTAGAAATGAAACCCAACCGTCAGCAAGCAAGCAAGCGGTTGAGATCATCGTCAAAGGGGCCGAGATCAAGCAGTTGAAATAATCAAGGCCGCAAAACCAACCACTTTTTCAAACTAACGGATTGTTCTTTGTTTGAAAATAGGAAACATGTGCAACTCGAAAGCAACCGTGAAAAAAGCAGGTGCAACCAGAAGAAATTGCGCAAGGGTTAGAAGGAGCTCTGCAACATTGACTCCAAAAAGGGAAGTTTCCTCCAAAAATTCTTTCCCGTATTCACTCATTCTCAAAAAAAAAAAAAAAAAAAAAAAAAAAAAAAAAAAAAAAAAAAAAAAAAAAAAAAAAAGAAGAAGAAGAAATGAAGTTGAAAATGATTCAAACCTAAAGTAGCATAGGGTCTCCAATCCCTAGATAAACCTTTTCCAACCAAGGATACTCCATTCCTTAGTTGATGCCAACATAGAGTCCCATTCCCTAGCAGACACTGGCATAACCCAGTGATCTTTCTCTACCGGCAACAACATAACCTGTTGACCTTTCCAGACACCAGCATAACCTGGTGATCTTTTTTCTGACAACAACATAACCTGTTGATCACTTCCTGACGCTGGCATAACCTAGTGATCTCTTTACTCCAGGAAACAACATAACTTGTTGACCTTTCCAGACACCGGCATAACCTAGTGATCTTTTTTCTGATAACAGCATAACCTGTTGATAACTTCCTGACGCTGGCATAACCTAGTGATCTCTTTTCTCCAGGCAACAACATAAGTTGTTGACCTTTCCAGACACCAGCATAACCTGGTGATCTTTTTTCTGACAACAACATAACCTGTTGACCTTTCCAGACACCAGCATAACCTGGTGATCTTTTTTCTGACAACAACATAACCTGTTGATTACTTCCTGACGCTGGCATAACCCAGTGATCTCTTTTCTCCAGGCAACAACATAACCTGTTGACATTTCCAGACACTGGCATTACCTGGTGATATTTTCCTGACAACATCATAACTTGTTAATCATTTCCTGACACTAGCATAACCCAGTGATCTCTTTTCCAGGCAACAACATAACTTGTTGACCTTTCCATACACCAGCATAACCTGGTGATCTTTTCCTGACAACAACATAACCTGTTGATCTTTTCCTGACACTAGCATAACCCAGTGATCTTTTTTTTTCCAGGCAACAACATAACCTGTTGACCTTTCCAGACACCGGCATAACCTGGTGATCTCTTCCCTACACTGGCATAACCCAGTGATCACTTTTTCCCAGGCAACAACTTAACCTGTTGACCTTTCCAGACACCAGCATAACCTGGCGATCTCTTTCTTGACAATGGCATAACCCGTTGATCCTACCCCAGACACCGGCATAACCTGGTGATCTTTTCTTGACGACAACATAACCTGTCGATCTTTTCCAATATAGGGTCTCCAATCCCTATTTGATTTTACTTTTAGGCATAGGGTATCCACTCCCTAGTCTACAATAACTCTGGGTACATCATTCCTGGCTTTTCATTGCTTTTAATAATAAATTAGCATATATTTCGTTACAATAACTCACGGAATTTTCCTAGTGAAAACTGGGGCAGAAAATTTCGTTCGTTTGTTTTGATTTTGCGCAGATTACAATGGATTCGAGGCGACCAAAAGAAGACGTCTCAATCCAGGATAAAAGAAAATAAGAAAAAAAAGAAGAGTTGGACCCCAAAGTACAGAAGCAGAAAAGATGTGGACCGCTCAAGACAAGATTGAAGTCACAATCGGTGCATGTCCCTTCTTGACCCGAAAAAGCTGAAAAAGATTGAACCAGTGCCTACAATTAACAAGCATCAAGATTCAGATCAGAGTTCGCGTGAAGAAATAACCAAGACTCAAGATCAAGCTTTAGAAGACTTGTAGATAGGAATCTTGTAACTCATAGTTGATAGGCTTAGTTAGTCTTTTGCATTTTTGACTTTGGTATAATAAGGAGCTCAACAAGCAGTAAGCAGCAGCAACAACAGTGAAATCACAGCTTCTCGGTAGTTCCAGCTACCAAAACTCCCAGAACTACACTTACCTGATTCCTTTATAGCCAAGGATATGTAGGCAACCTCCGAAGCAAGGTTCGGTCAAACCTTTTTCAAAATGCTGCCAAATGGAGTACCAAACGGGAAAAAATTGCTCATAATTGCTCACTTTATCTTTGCCTGAAAACTCTTCATGTTCTCGAGCAAAGAGGGGCAACTGTGAGCACCAAATTTTTTCTCCGCATGGAAATTACTCCTAAAAATAATCAAATTTTTTTATAATGAATTTTAGGAACTTTTGTTTATTTAGTTGCATTTCATGCATGTTTAATAGTTTTAAAAAATCATAAAAAATGTTAGAACCTTGATTTCATAGCATGGTAGATATTAAACTGCATTTTTAGGATTTAGTTACATTGTTAAATGCATCTTCTAAAAATCAAAATTGCATTCGTAGGTTAATTAATTAATTAGTCGCACTAGTCCATCATTAGTTAAAGTAAATACATAGGCTAGCCAAAAAATAGATTTAAATTAAATTTGAGTCTAAAGTGTCTAATTCTGCAAAAAGCTATTAAAGAAGGAAAAGGGATGCTAAGCTAAATCGGATTGGGCCACAGTTTCAAGCCCAATTATCCCACAAGCTAAAATTCCTCCCAAATTACCCAAGCCCAAATCTGGAGCCCACACCCGCCTGCCCGGCCCAATTTACCCTTACTATAACCCCCCTTCCCCTTAACCCTAAAGACCTAAACTTACGAAAATCAGATCCCCCCTTCAAGAGAGAACGGCAGCGGTGCCCCTCTTGCTTCATCTCCTCTAATAAGATTCCCCCTTACAACCCAGCGACCTCTCTAGCCAAAACCAGCAGCAACGACGCCCTCACTGCCATCTTCTCTAATTAGACTTTCCCCCTTAAGATGCTAGTAGCGCTTTACCCCATTTGTGCCTCCGTCTTCTTCATTTATCACCATGAAAGCTGGGCCAAAACCAGCCGTGAAACTTCCATTGTCGGCGAGCTTCGTCAGAAACCGGCAGTAATAACGGGAAAGACACTCAAAAACAAGAAAAACAGAACAAAATCTTAAAAAAAAAAAAAAGGGGGTCGTCTCTCTTGAAAACCCCTTTTCTCTCTCGTTACTCTGTCTTCGGCGAAATAGTCACCCACCGCCATCTTTTTGGACCACGCCAACGACCACTCTCACCTGACACACACGCGTTTAGACTCTTAAAAAGCAGCGTGGAATTTCGAATTTACAAGATAACAAGTTCAAAAATCAGAACAAAAACCAAAACGGAGGGATTAAAAAAGGGGTTCCTAATTTTGGTTGTGTTGCTCTGAGGATTTTTGGGATTCTCAGATGTTTTGGATTGGAAGTTGTCATTGTTTGCTGCTATTGAGCTGAGCTTCAATTCGTGGCTTTGTTCTTAGCTTTTATTTGGGTCTGAGGTATGTGTCTCGGTTTTTCATAATGTAATAGCTGTAATTATTGATTAAATGTCATGATATTATAAAATCTGTGGCATTCTGTTTCACTCATGCGCCTGTTATGTATTTTTCATGTGATTATAATTGTAAGTCGGCATTGGTTTTTTAATATAATTGACTTCTACAAGTATGCTATTAATAGAATTTGATAGCAGTTCTTTTCTTACGTAACATTTGATTTGATAAGTTACAAATTACCTTGTAATATGAGAATCAATTCTCTATAAACTGAAATTGGATTTCGTTTAGTTTAGTTCTTATGAAAATAATAGCTTTGCTTCAAACAAGCATTTTAACCGTCATGACCATAGTTACAATTATGTAATCTACACTCGGGTGTGGCAACTCATGCCCCTCGACCCCAACTCCGAACAATAATAAATCACATGTTATAAATTGCGGGTGTTTTTCATGTGGCGCGTTTACAATGTGTCCAAAAATGACAAGTGCACGCCATCGTGACTTGTTTCAAGATAAATCCATAAATATTAAAAGCGACTAAAAATTAAAAAGGGTAAATGCACAATAGGCTAAAAAACATGTAAATAATCAGATAATTTAGGCCAAATATTAATAGTTAAGCGACCGTGCTAGAACCACGAAACTCGGAAAGGCCTAACACCTTCTCCCGAGTTAACAAAATTCCTTACCCAGATTTTTGGTTCGCAGACAACTTAAAACAGAGTCTAAAATTCCTCGGTGTGGGATTTTAATAAATAAACGGTGTCCCGTAACATCGTCAAAAATCCGGGTGGCGACTCTAAAAATTAAAATAAATCCCAAATCCGAATAATTTCACTTACATTGGAAAAACTCCCTTATCCACCCTTACCGGGGGTGATAAAAGGAGGTGTGACAGCCATTAGTTAAGAAGATCACTGCAAGAATTAACTGTTGGATCTCAAAATTATTATCATATTCTGGAAGACTACAGCTCATTAAGTCAGTTATTTTTAGGATGCAATCTTATTGGGCTCAGGTCTTTTTATTACCAAAGAATATTAGCAAGATGATAGAGGCAATATGTAGAACCTATTTGCGGACAGGGCAAGCAGATATATCTAGAAGAGCTTTGGTAGCATGGGACAGAGTTTGTTTACCACAATCACTGGGAGGTTTGAATGTGATAAACCTATATAACTGGAATAAAGCTGCAATAGTGAAGCACCTGTGGGCAATCACAATGAAGAAAGACTGCTTATGGATTCGATAGATCCATGCTTATTATATAAAGAATAGAAGTATTGACAACATGACCATACCTAAGAGTGCAGCTTGGGTAGTAAGGAAGATCATTGAGCAAAGAGATTTTATATTGCATTTACCAAACCTACAAGGTTCTATGCAAGAAAGACTGAAGACCATGCAAAGCACAAATGGTAAATTCAGTATTAAGAAACTTTACAACTTACAAACTCCTCAAGGTCAGAAGGTATTCTGGAAAAGTCTGATCCTCCACCCTCACATACATCCTAGACACAAATTCAATTTTTGGCTAGCCATACAAAGGAGATTACCAACAATTGATCGAATGCAGAAAATTGGTGTTCAAGTTGCTCAAGTAAGTGTATTCTGTGGTCAGGAAGATGAGGTGTTTGAGCATTTATTCTTTGAATGTTCATACACAAGCACTATCTGGAAGAGATTACTAAGCTGGTTGGGAACTCAAAGACATATACAATCTTGGGAAGAGGAGCTACATTGGGTGGTAAATCATGCTAGGAAGAAGAAAGGGATTAGCAACATTATTGTAGCAGTATTTGGTATGATGCTATACAGTTTATGGAGAGATAGGAATCTAATCAGATTCCAAAATGGGAGTACTCCAGCTGAGCAGATATGCAGAGAGATCACTACATATGTTCATATTAAAAGTCACATACATAGCAGTTGGAAGGAACACATGGAAGATTTGAACAGATATCCATAACTAGGCTTATATTGTATTTCTGTTTCCTGTTTTTTCATAGTTGTAGTTATGCTACTGTTTCATCATAATAGAATATATGTATAGCATGTGATAGTTATTATAGGGAGACATCTATGATGTTGGAGTTAGTATAATATAAGGAGAGTAAAGGAACTGGTTAGCAACTCCTGTTATGTAAAGATAATTTATGATAAATGAAAATGGCAGTTTATCGAAAAAGAAAATAAGGATGTGTATAGATTATAGGCAATTGAACAATGTCACCATCAAGAACAAGTATCTGTTGTCGAGAATTGATGATTTGTTTGATCACCTTCAGGGTGCCAAGGTGTTTTCAAAGATTGACTTGAGATCTGGCTACCATCAGTTGAGGATTAGGGTGTCCGATATCCCTATGACAGCTTTTCAGACGCGATATGGGCACTATGAGTTTTTGGTGATGTCCTTTCGGTTGCAGATATTCGTCCAGGAGACCCAAGGTAGTCCTGCAAGCGTTCGCAGGCCCTGACGTCCCCCTCCTATGCTTTACATTTCTGTTTTATTTCTCTTTCGATACAGACGTAATTTTCTTTCAGACCCATACTTGTAGATATTCATAGAATGTTCGTGCGTTGTGACACCAGTTTCTGGGTGGTAACAATTTCGGTTTTATTAGTAGTATAAGTGTAATTCAGTTCATTATGCACTTCCGCTTTTATTCCCGATGATTTAGTTTCGTTGAATTTTAATTATAAAGGAAAAAGTAAAAGATAAAGGTAAATAGAACTCTATCGTTGACTTTCATAGCGAGTACGATGTTTGGCGTCATCACGGTCCCGATGGTGGAATATCCGAGTCGTGACAAATCCTTATCATATATACCTAACTTTCCTCTGCAATAATACCCCATCAATCCTTTTGCATGTTCAATGTCGAACTGTACTAATGCAATAATTAATCAAACTTCAGACCAACTTCTAGTTACCAAAAAGTTGGAGCTAATCTACTTTAGGTTCTACCTACCAGAACTTAATTCTTTTTCTCTTAATTGATCCATTTTAAGAAGGAAGATATGACAAGCAAAATGCCTAAATTTCCATATGAAATTTACTAATATTGTTCTTATTCCAAAAATGAAGAAGAAGAAAAATTGTTTTATGGACGAAACAGCGGGTGGCGAATGTAGCATTAATATAATTATGGGTTTAATTGAACTCATAGCTTTCGAGAGGAAACATAAATTTATGTATAAATATTCATTAAAATTATAAAAATAACAGATTGAATGCGTATCCACTATATTCTTATAGGGATCAACGCTAAGAACACTAATGTTTAAATTGCTTTTTATAAGATCTTGATGGTAACAAATATGGAGAGCCCTAAATGCTAACTTATGAAAGTTGGAATAAAGAAGCCTCTAAAGATTATCTTTCACATTCCATCTTTTCCTAAAACTAATTAATTGACGAATCAACAATTATGAGTTGAATACCACAAATAATAGAATGAAAATTATAGCAAGTTCAATCTTATAATTTCTTCGATCTTCACCACCAACGTAACAGGAAAATTGTAGTAATTTTGACGATTACCATAGCTGGATGAACTTCTGGCGATCGTCAGGAGCGATTTTTTCAATACTTCTATTAACGGGGTCAAAAAACAAGTGGCACAAAGTATCATATTTGTGCCATTCGCCCCAAAGATAGGTAAAAATAGCATGGGCTAGCCAGTTTTCGGACTGGACATTGAAAAATAGCCAGCGTTTGTCAGTCATTGAAAAATAGCCACTATTTTGCTGCAACAGAGATTGGTCCAACATAATATACTGGAGTTCGGTGCACCTGTGTATGAACTTACATCATGTTATGCTAGAACTCCAACATAATATGCTGGAGATTCGAGCATATGTGTATACTAGAACTCCAGCATAATATGCTGGAGATTCGAGCACATGTGTATGAACTTCTAGCATATTATACTGACCCGGTGTACTTTGTTGGAACTCCAGTATATTATGCTGGAATTCTAGTATACTTAGGCTGGAACTCCATTATATTATGCTGGAGTTCTAGTATATTTATGCTGGTACTCCAGTATAATATACTGGAGTATTTTCAGGATTTTGAACAGTATTTTCGTTCAAATTTCTCTTTACATGAAAAGTGATTAAATTTCGATTACTTTTGAAAGTGTGACGATTTTTTGCGTGACCACTTATAAATCTGGTTATTTTTTACTTTCTCCCAAAAGATAGTGTGCAAAATCAAAATGGAGGCCCATGATAATACAATGATTCGGCCTGTTGGCCCATTAACAAATTAAATTGAGCCCATTCAATTTAACTGCCAGATTAAGGAGAAATTTTCATAAAGCAATATTATTTAGTGGTTATTAGCTATATATAGATATCATTTGCTATATTACGGCCTGTAGATACATTTTCTATTGTTATAAGATGTATTTGATGTATTAGACGACTGTATTCATGAATACAGTAGGAAAAATAGGCGTGAATCATGGATGTCCAGCTAATCAGGTGTTGTATTCAACTGTATTCAAGAGCTATATTCTTGAATACAGTAACGTATATTCCTTAAAAAAAGGACCTTTCAACTGTTTTAAAATGGAAAGAAAATCAATTTAGCAAATAGTCTCCTAATATAAATCAACTAACACAATTATATCACCCATAATCTGTATTTCTCCCTTCATGAAAGATTTTCAATCCGAAAAGTATCAAAAAATAGAGAAATTTGTGGATTTTCAATTCTCCCTTCTTTCTTCAATTCTTTTGTTACAGTTCGAACAAAAATCTCGGAATCTTTGTTATACACGTATAGATGTCTAAATATGTATTGTATAAAGGTCTAAATACACTTGAATACATATGCATACAAATGAATAAAATCAGTTATATACATAAAACATGTATTCAAAATACATGTGAATACATATTAAAATTGTATATTACATACATAATGCTGAATACATAATTGAACTTCCAAAATTGTATGTTATATACATAATGCTGAATACATGTATGTATGATACTGAATACATTTTAAACTGTATGTTACAAAATTGAACTTCCAAAATTGTATGTTATATACATAATGTCGAATACATATATTTATTTGATACTGAATACATTTTAAATTGTATGTTACAATATTGAACTTCGAAAATTGTATGTTACATACATAATGCCGAATACATCTATTTATTTGATACTGAATACATTTAATAAACTGAATCTGGAAGCATCATTCATACGTTTTTTCCTCTTTTCCGCAACATTAATTTTTGTTTCTTTTGAAGATTTCTCAACTTGGACTTCTTTCGATTTGTTATTGTATAATTTAGTTCTTCTCTTTGAAGCTGTAGTTGCTGATACACCTGAAAATTCCGACTCCGCTTGAGTGATTTGCAAAGAGAAAGAGGGCCCATCGAAATTGAGTAGTTTGGTGGGTATACCTCTGGTTACCATCTTGTGTGACGTTGAATCCGACATTGGAGAGAAAAACGATAGCTTTCTGTTGAGTAAACAATAACAATGGTTATTGTTTAAGAAGCAAACAAAAGGTTGTATCCAAATTTAAGAAGCTAAATACATGTATCAAAATCTAAGAAGCTAAATACTTACCACAAGAACTTGTATCAGAAAATAAAATCGAGACTTTAGAGAGAAATTAATTGGGGAGTGAGAATGGGGGAGACCTAGGCAATGTGGGTGGGAGAAGAAATCTAAATCGTGATTTTGTGGGATAAGAGAGTAAAGTGTATCAAAAAAAAAGAGAGAGAGAATGTGGTTTGTGAATTTTAACGTGATTATGTGAGAGAAAATCTGAAAAAGGAGCGTCACGACCCGAAATCCCACAGTCGGGACCGTGATGGCGTCTAACGTTGAACCCGCTAGACAAGCCAACGTTACTGGTTATTCTAACTTGTTTCCTTATTCTTAACAATTGATAGGTGATACACAAGATCGGAATAAATAAAATGCGGAACAAATGAAAGCTAACAATTTAAATACTATTACACTTTCCACAATAAACTTCCCAGGATTCGGTGCCACAATTTCACGGACTGTCTATGAATACTACAAGTATAGGTCTAAACAAATAAAGTACTACTGTCTCAGAAATATATAAAGACAGGAGATAAATAAAATAGGAGGTGACGCCAAGGCCCGCGGACGTCTGCAGGACTACCTCAGTGTCGCCTGATGGACCGAAGGGATCCACCTAGATCAGTAACCACTGGGTCCAGCACTAGGATCTCCACAACAAAAATTGTGCAGATGTAGTATCAGTACAACCGACCCCATGTACTGAGTAAGTGCCGAGCCTAACCTCGGCGAAGTAGTGACGAGGCTAGGACACGACAAGTAATATCACCTGTGCAGTTTAAATAAAATATAGCAAGAAATAACAACAGGAAGTAAGCAGTTAAGTACACTAACGGGGGAAACATGTTGGGGAAAGGGGTAGCAATTACTGAAATGACGGAACGAGGCAAGAGTTTAAATATCAAAATAATAACGAGAATTAACAACACGAAATAAACAAGTGAAAAGAAACGACACGACATGTCCCCTCGTGCTAAAGTATCATAACACGACACGGAATGTCCCCTCGTGCATAAATAACATAAACATGGCACGGAACGTCCCCTCGTGCATAAACAACATAAACATGGCACAGAATGTCCCCTCGTGCATAAATATCAAAAACATGGCACGGAATGTTCCCTCGTGCATAAATATAAAAAACAACCGTTTGGTAAGAAAATCAACAATAAGAAACCATAAATGCAAAGAAATAATCAACAGTAATAATATCGTCCCGGCAAGGGACACGGTTATAACCAATCCTACACAAGTGTTCACAACCAAGAATTTCCCTCAAACGAATAACTGCCAAATGGATATTAAATTCATAACACAATAAACCTCAATGAAAGTCACATAATTACTCATATTCGACTCACGGGCATGTTTGACCACAACATATAGGTACTCGTCACCTCACCTATACATTGGACATGGAATAAACACGTAGAAAATAAGACTCAAAACCTATTCCCTCAAGCTAAGGTTAGGCCAAACACTTACCTCGATGCCACAAACACAATTTAAGCCTCAACTACCGCTTTACCTCTTGATTCCACCACCAACTCGCTCGTATCTAGCCACAAGTTACTTAATTATATCAATAAATGCTAAATGAATCAATTCTAATGCATGGAAATGAGTTTTCTAAAGTTTTTCCCAAAAAGTCAAAAGTCGACCCCAGACCCGCTCGGTCCATACCCGAAATTCGGACCAAAACTCGATTACCCATTCACCCCCGAGCCTGGATATATAAATGGTTTTGGAATTCGACCTCAATTTGAGGTCTAAATCCCTAAATTTCAATATTCTTAGGTTTTACCCAAAATTTCCAATTTCACCATGAAAACCCTAGATTCTATGATGAAATCTTGTGAAAAGAAGTTAAGGAGTAAAGAAAATGAGTTAGAAATCACTTACTAATATTTTGGAGAAGAAAGAGTGTTTGGAAAATCGCCTCTTGCCTTTTTAGGGTTTTGAAAAATAAAAAATAACTGAAAATCCCGTTTAAATATACTCCTCCCATACCCCCACCGCGGACCGCACAAAAAGGAGCGCGGCCGCACAAACCAAAAAGACAAGGAAATATGACTGCAGTGACATGCCTTAGTATTTTGGCCATAACCTTCTCTACAGATGTCCAAATTGCAATATCTTTACTTTTCTGGAAACTAGACACGAAGGGCTACAACTTTTATTTTTGAATTATCTCACAATTCCTTGTAGATCAAAAGATATAGGCCCCCGAAGTCAGACCAGTGGTCCAGCCTCCCCACCGCAGACCGCACAAAATCGAGTGCGGCCGCAAAGGCCCTTTCCGCGGACCGCACAAAAAGGTGCGCGGACCTCGCTGGCGGGTTCAGAGATCTGCACTTCTCTGACCTGCAAGAGCTATGTTTTAAGCCTAAAAACATCCGGGGACCTACCCGAAACTCACCTGAGCCCTCGGAACTTCAAACCAAAGGTGCACACAACCTCGAAAACATCCTACGGTCTTATTCGTGTAATCAAATCACCAAAATAACATCATAAAAATCGAATTAAACCCCAAAATCAATGAAATTTCTCAAAACTTCTTTAAACATCAAATTTTGCATTTAGGGTCCGAATCACATCTAATGAAGTCCGTTTCTTACCAAACTTTACAGGCATAACATATATATTATATCGAACCTGTACCGGGCTCCGGAACCATAATACAGGCTTGATACCACAGGTTTCACATATAATTTCATTTTCAAAAACCTCTTTTATCTTCAGAAAACAATTTGTTTTAAAAATTTATTTCTCGGACTTGGGACCTCGGAATTCTATTCCTGGCATACGCCCAAGTCCCATATTTTCCTACGGACCCTCCGGGATTGTCAAATCACAGGTCCAGGTCCGTTTACAAAAAATGTTGACCAAAGTCAACTTTATCCACATTTCAAATTCAAAATTGTTAATTCCCTCAGTTTTTCACATAAAGGCTTCCTGGCTACACGTCCGGGCTATGCACGCAAATCGAGGTGAGATAGAAGGAGGCTTTCATGGCCTCGAAACACAGATTTAGCTAGAAATTCACGGGATGACCTTTTGGGTCATCACAATCTCCACCTCTAAAACAAACGTTCGTCCTCGAACTGACATAGAAAGGTACCTGAATTGGGGAAAAGATGGGGATATCGGCTCCGCATATCGGACTCGGACTCCCAGGTAGTTGCCTTAACAGGCTGACCTCTCCACTGAACGCAGACCGAAGGATAACTCTTCGATCTCAACTGACGAACCTGCCGGGCTAATATGGCTATCGGCTACTCCTTATAAGTCAAATCCTTGTCCAACTGGACACTGCTGAAGTATAGCACATGAGAGGGAACGACAAGATACTTCAGAAGCATAGATACATGAAACGCCGGATGCACAACTGATAAACTCGGTGGCAAAGCAAGTCTGTAGGCCACCTCTCCTACCTTCTCAAGAATCTCAAAGGGACCAATGTACCTAAGGCTCAACTTGCGCTTCTTTTCGAACTTCATCACGCCCTTCATGGGCGACACCTGAAGCAATACCCGATCTTCTATCATAAATGCCAAATCACGAACTCTGCGGTCTACATAACTCTTCTGCCTGGACTGAGCTGTACGAAGTCTATCCTGAATGATCTTCACCTTGTCCAAGGCATCCTGGACCAACTCTGAACCCAACAACCTAGCCTCTCCCGGCTCAAACCACCCAACTGGCGACCGAAACCGCCTACCATACAACGCCTCATAAGGAGCCATCTGAATGCTCGACTGATAGTTGTTGTTGTAGGAAAACTCAGCTAAGGGAAAAAACGGGTCCCATGAACCTCCAAAGTCAATGACACATGCTCGCAACATATCCTCCAAGAGCTGAATGGTACGCTCGGACTGCCCGTCCGTCTGAGGATGAAACGATGTACTCAACTCAACTCGTGTGCCCAACTCACGCTAGAATACTCTCCAGAAATGGGAGGTAAACTGAGTAACTCGGTCAGAAATAATGGACACGGGCACACCATGCGAGCGAACAATCTCCCTGATGTAAATCTTTGCCAATCTCTCCGAAGAATACGAAACTGATACAGATATGAAATGTGCTGACTTGGTCAGCCTATCCACAATGATCCAAACTGCGTCAAATTTCCTCTGATTCTGTGGGAGCTCAACAATGAAGTCCATAGTGATACGCTCCCATTTCCACTCAGGAATCTCTATCTACTGAAGAAAACCACCGGGTCTCTGATGCTCATATTTTACTTGTTGACAATTTAAGCAACGAGCCACATACGCAACAATGTCCTTCTTCATCCTTCTCCACCAATAATGTTGCCTCAAGTCTTGGTACATTTTGGTTGCACCTGGGTGAATCGAATACTTAGAACTGTGAGCCTCCTCAAGGATCAACTCACGAAGGCCATCAACATTAGGTACACATATACGACCCTGCATCCTCAAAACACCGCCATCTCCAACTGTAACCTGTTTGGCACCACCGTGCCGAACTATATCCCTAAGGACCATCAAATGAGGGTCATCATCCTGCCGATCTCTGATACACTCAATTAAATAAGACCGAGTGATTGTACAAGCTAGAACAGTGCTGGGCAAAATATCCAACCTCACGAACTGATTAGCCAAAGTCTGAAGGTTTGAAGCTAACGGTCTCTCACCGACTGGAATATACGCAAGGCTACTCATACTCAGTGATTTTCTACTCAATGCATCGGCCACCACGTTGGCCTTCCCTGGATGATACAATATGAACATCATACTCCTTCAATAACTCTAAGCATCTCCGCTGCCTCAAATTAAGATCCCTTTGCTTGAATAAATACTGGAGAATGCGATGATCCGCGAAAACCTCACACGGCACACCATAGAGATAGTGCCTCCAAATCTTTATTGCTGAACAATGGCTGCCAACTCTAAGTCATGAACATGATACTTCTTCTCATGGACTTTCAATTGACGTGAAGCATAAGCTATAACCTTGACATCCTGCATCAACACTGCACCAAGTCCAACCCGTGAAGCATCACAATACACTGTATATGGTCCTGAACTTGTGGGCAACACCAACACCGGTGCCGTGGTCAAGGCTGTCTTGAGCTTCTGAAAGCTCGCCTCACACTCATCTGACCACCTGAACTGGGCACCCTTCTGAGTCAACTTGGTCATCGAGGCTGCGATAGATGAAAAGCCCTCCACAAACCGACGATAGTAACCTGTTAAGTCCAAGAAACTCCGACTCTCCGTGGCTGAAGTGGGTCTAAGCCAGTTCTTGGCTGCCTCTATGTTCTTAATAGTTGTTCATAGCCAATTACAGAATTATCAGTTAGCTTCACGTTAACAATAATCTCCTTCCAAACCTCCACAATACTGATAACAAGATACTATGCTTGAAGACCTCGCAATTATTAGCGTGTCTTGTTTAACGCCACATAGAGAGCACCTACCTCGTAGGTTAAAGCTCAATAATATAACACGGATTCGGAAAATTATGCACAGAAAATTTTATACAAGTTTTAATTTTATTCAAATAAACCTAAAATGCATGACTCCCTACTAGTACTATAGTAAAAAATTTAATTTCACAAAGGAAAATTTAAACGCAAAAAAATTTTCATCACCAGGATCTCGTCCTTATATAACTTCCACCGCGGCTCGTAGCTCGATACAAACCTCTCGAATAATATTAAAATGAGAGGATCTCGTCCTCAATTCCGAATCACAAGTAATATGCATATTGTGCCAATCGAAACATTTTATTTTCTTCTTTTAAATATATTCCATTAAACAAAAATCACATCACATAATGATAGATGAAGCTATCCCCCAATAGAAGTTTTCATATAAGTAGATTTAAGAATTATGAAGCTCACTCATAAGTAGAGCACAATAGGAGGACTTCCCTCGATACTCAAAACCGCATCAAGTTAAAGAAATTATCAATCTATAATAACTAGAGATTGTTCTTGCAATAGTGCCATCTGATGTAACGACCTCAGTCATACCATAGAAAATATATCGACGGGCTGGGTCTCCACCTCTAGGAGTCTTACCTCCACCTCTAACATTCTAACCCCTGCTCTGGATGGTCATGTAAGTGGAGTAGTGACTGCAATGAGGCATGTAGCCTGAGTGCTCTGATGAAATCATTCAGCTGCTTATACCGAGTTTATACCAATAACTGGAATAACCGTTGGAGGAATCTTGTAGCGGTGGTGCATTAAAAGAACTCATTGAAGCACCCCGAGTAATCAGATATATGGACTAGGCTGGTCGGTTGCCCAAGCCCTTACCATAATAATTTGTTATTGCAAAGTAGAATCCATTGAATCTTTTAGAACCTCGAGACCTCTTAGTCTCCTTAACTCCCCCTTTCCTCATTCCGGACACATCCTAACATCTAAGCAATTTCTACCACTAGCCGAAATGAAGTATCAACTCGCCCTGAGTCGTATAATTTTTTTTTCCAATCATAATCGATTCCTTCAATGAGTCTGGGGACTCGCCCTCTGGCTATATGAACCGAAGTAGGAGTATGACGGGCTAACTTATCAAACCTGATGGCATATCCTGACACCGTCATGGTGACCTGACGCAACCGTTCAATCCCTATGCGCCAAGCATTATGAAGAGTCCGAGAAACAAACTCTTTCAAAAGCATTTATGAGAATTGAGTCAAGTAGTTGATGCTGCAATGGCTGGTCGTCCTCTTCATAGGCTTGTCACAAACACCGGCGGCCAATTTCTTCTTTTACTATGTTGACTCAACATTGTTGAGCTACCCCATTTATTCATATACTCTTCGTTATTCCTTGGGGTAACTCTTACCCCTATTGATGAAAAATGATCACAAAAGTAGATCTCTTTACAGATAAATCTTGACACAAACCATATAGTCTAGAAGCTCGTCAACCACTGTACTCCTTCTAGAGCATCCCAAAATCCGCAACCGTGACTTCCTCGCTGAGTATACCTTATGTGGATTTAAAGTTGGTTATATAACCCCCTTGGTACTAAGAGATAGGGTTATTAAGGAGGTAGACATACCGCAAGTCCCAACTCTATCTCTTGAAAAATCCCAGGCCTTATACATTCCAGACCAAATTCGATATAACACATAACCCCGCAATCTATTCCTTGACAGTGGACTTCCCCACTTGGCACGAAGTCGTAGGTCACAACATCTGATAATCCACAATGTTAAACTTCACAACTCATATATATCAACTCTGTTGCTTTCAACTTATTCCCATGTTCTGCAATACTTCACAGCATCGGTCAAGAAAATCATGTGGGTCCTCAAAAGATGTACCACTTAAATGGAGTGGGAATAGTTTGGTAAACTTGTTCAACCTCAATAAACGGACTAGTGCATCCTGCAACACTGGAGTATCTATAAATCCTTCTGGAACTTGAACTTAGTCCAACATGTACTGACCGAGCTAGAGCCTCCGCGTCTAGATCTATTTGAGGCTTTACAATAGGTGTTGTTGATGTTCGAGCTCTTGACAATGCTCTGCTTCTGTCTCTTCTCCTAATCGTAGTTGTCATGGGGGCTACATTTCGTGTCCAGTTGTAGACACATTGCGTGTTGTCGAGATTTGTCAGAGGACAAGAATAGACGAGTTCAATCATTAGTGATAGAATAAATTCGCACGATAGAGTAGAATAGAAGTGAAATTGTTCCTAACTTTGCAGCCTCTGGGGGATAAGTATTGACGTCTCCGTACCGATCCCTCAGACTCTACCAAGCTTGTCCGTGAATTGTGAGACCTAGGCAACCTAGTGCTCTGATACCAACTTGTCACGACCCGAAATCCCACCGTCGGGACCGTGATGGCGTCTAATGTTGAACCCGTTAGACAAACCAACGTTACCGGTTATTCTAACTTGTTTCCTTATTCTTAACAATTGATAGGTGATATACAAGATCGGAATAAATAAAATGCGGAACAAATGAAAGCTAACAATTTAATTAAATACTATTACAATTTCCACAATAAACTTCCCAGGATTCGGTGTCACAATTTCACGGACTGTCTATGAATACTATAAGTATAGGTCTAAACAAATAGAGTACTACTGTCTCAGAAATATATAAAGACAAGTTGTGAACACCTAATTTTTGCCCCGCATAGGAAATTACTCCTAAAAATAATAGAAAATGATTTTTAATGAATTTTAGGAACTTTTCTTTATTTTAGTTGCATTTCATGCATGTTTACTACGTTTAAATTATAGAAAAAATCATAAAAATTGTCTCATTTTCATTTCGTGCCATTTTAGGTTTAAACTGCATTATTAGAATTTAGTTACATTATTAAATATATCTTCTAAAAATCAAAATTGCATTCGTAGGTTAATTAATAAATTAGTTGCACTAGTCCATCACTAGATAAAATAAATACATAGGCTAGCCAAGAAATATATTTAAATTAAAATTTGAGCCTAAAGTGGCTAAAAGAATTAGAAAAGAGGGGTGTCCAAATTGGGCCAAAATCAGTGGCCCAGTACCCCAAATTCAGCCCAACTCCCACACCCCAACCCAAATACCCGCGACCCGCCTACCCGACCCGTTTACCCTCACCTATTAAAAATAACATTAGAGACCTAAGGACCCTCCCTTCAAGAGACAGAAGAAACGGCGCACCCTCCCCCCTTGGACCTTCTTCTTCTTCTTCTTCTTCTTAATTTTCACCAGAACTGACTGGTCCCTCACAAAAGATAGCATCGTCGTTACCCCTTTATCCGTGCTCTCTC
>ML278258.1:0-36726 GCA_005239495.1 Nicotiana undulata
TAGCTGCAAGCTCCAAATCATGGACTGGATAGTTCTTCTCATGAATCTTCAACTGACGGGAAGTATAGTCTATAACTTGCCCATCCTGCATCAACACTGCACCAAGCCCAACTCTCGAAGCATCACAATACATGGTATAAGAACCTGAACCCGTGGGCAGTACCAACACTGGTGCGGTGGTCACTGCTGTCTTGAACTTCTGAAAGATCGCCTCACACTCCTCCGACCATCAGAACTGAGCACTCTTCTGCGCCAACTTGGTCATAGGGGCTGCTATAGATGAAAACCCCTCCTCGAACCGGTGATAATAGCCTGCTAGGCCCAAGAAACTCCGAATCTCTCTGGCTGAAGTGAGCCTAGGCCAATCTCTGACTGCTGAAACTTTCTTCGAATCCACCTGAATACCCTCTGCCGATACCACGTGGCTCAGAAATGCCACCGAACTCAGCCAGAACTCACACTTAGAAAATTTGGCATACAACGGCCGATCTCTCAGAGTCTGGAGGACGACTCTAAGGTGCTGCTCATGCTCCTCTCGGCTACGAGAGTATACCAAAATATCATCTATAAACACGATCACAAATGAGTCCAAATAAGGCCTGAATACCCGATTCATCAACTCCATGAAAGCAGCGGGGACATTAGTCAACCCGAACGACATGACCAAGAACGCATAATGCCCATAATGAGTGCGAAAAGCTGTCTTAGGCACATCAGAAGCCCTAATCCTCAGCTAATGATAACCAGACCTCAAGTCTATTTTAGAGAACACCGTAGCACCCTGAAGCTGATCAAATAAATCATCAATCCTCGGCAAAGNGCGCCGAGCCTTCATATAAGAAATAACTCTACCATAGGGATGACTAGGAGTCCCTCTCCACTCGAACCGTGGTACTCCTGGTAAGGCTAGGGTCACTGACTTGGCATGACAGTCCAAAATAGCATAATAGGGAGATAACCAGTCCATGCCCAATATAATATCAAAGTCAACCATATCAAGAAGCAAGAGATCAACCTGAGTCTCCAGACCACCAATAGCTACTACACAAGCACGGTAGACTTTATCTACCACTATAGAATTACCCACCGGCGTAGACACATGTAGAGCAGTACTCAAGGAATCACGGGGCATACCCAAATAAAGGGCAAAGTATGAAGACACATAGGAGAATGTAGAACCTGTATCGAATAACACCGAAGCCTCTCGGTTGCAAACTAAAACAGTACCTGTGATAACTGCATCAGAAGCCTCAGCATCTGGACGAGCAGGAAATGCATAACACCGGGGCTGAGCCCCTCCAACTTGCACATCTCTGGGTCTACCCGCTACGGGCTGACCTCTACCTCTCATGGACTTCCCTCCACCTCTATGCGTCTGACCTCCACCTCTGGCACTACGACCACCACCCCTAGCTGGCTGAGGGGGTGAGGGTGCACCTGATGCAGGAACCATGGCACGGCAACCTTGATACTAAGACCCACCAAAACCTCGGGGGCAAAACATGGAAATATGCCCCATACCACCGCAAGTGAAGCACGACCTTGGCTGCTGAGAATACTGACCCTGGAACTGACCCTGTCGACCAGAATGACCACCCTGATAGCTCTGAATCAGCGGTGCACTGATGGGAGCTGCAGGTGCACTGCGGGATACCTGGAGTGCAGACTGATAAGGCCTAGGAGGATGGCCTCTGCCAAAGGAATCTCTGCCCCCAGATGAGGCGCCACTGAAACTACCGAAATGACGAGGTCTCTTGTCAGACCCCTGACCACCACCCTGGGATAATACCATCTCAATGCATCTGGCCACATCGGCTGCATCCTGAAAGGAGATATCAGTACCCATCTCCCTGGCCATCTGAAGCCCGATGGGCTGAGCTAAACCCTCAATAAACCTCTGAACCCTCTCCCGATCAGTGGGGAGTATCATAAGGGTATGCCTTGCCAGCGTAATAAACCTGGTCTCGTACTGAGTGACGGACATGGAGCCCTGCTGTAGATGCTCAAACTGCCTCCGAAGATCCTCTCTCTGAGTAACTGGAAGGAACTTTCCCAAGAAAAACTCGGAGAACTGACTCCAAGTCAAAGGTGCAGACCCAGCTGGTCTGGTCAAGCAGTAATCTCTCCACCAAGTCTTGGCGGTGCCAGAAAGATGAAATGTAGCAAAATCAACTCCATTGGACTCCACAATGCCCATGTTCCGAAAAACCTCATAACAGCTATCTAGATAATCCTGGGGACCCTCTGATGGTGCACCAGTAAATGTAGTAGTGAATAACTTGGTGAACCGGTCCAACCTCCACAGGGCATCTGCTGACATGGCTGCTCCGTCAACTACAGGTGCTGCAATACCTGGCTGTGCTACTCCGGCTGTCTGAGGTGCTGGAGTCTGAAACTGAGTGGCAACCTGCTCTGGTGTATGAATAATAGGAGTCTGGGTCCCTCCCCCAGCCTGAGATCCAGATGGTGCAGTGGGAAGAAGACCGGCCTAAGCCATGCTCTCCATGAGTCCCACTAAGCGGACTAGCGCGTCCTGAAGTACTGGGGTGACTATGAACCCCTCTGGGACCTCAGTCGGTCCAACTGGGACTGTCGGAGTAGGAACCTCACCGGCAAAGTCTACCTGTGGATCCTCTACTGGAGCTGCTGCCCTAGCTCTGCCTCGGCCACTAGCATAGCCTCGGCCTCGGCCTCGGCCCCTCGTAGGAGCTGTAATAAGAGGATCAGGCTGCTGGTTGGTCAATGAAGAAGCACGCGTTCTCTCCATCTGCGAGAGAGTAAAATAAAGACTCAATTAGCATTCAGAATTCAATTGGCACGACAGAGAATGAAAGATGTGAAGTCATTCCTAACTTTGCAGCCTCTGGGGGATAAGTACAGACGTCTCGGTACCGATCCCTCAGACTCTACCAAGTTTGTCCATGAGCTGTGAGACCTAAGCAACCTAAGGCTCTGATACCAACTTATCACGACCCAAAATCCCACCTCCGGGACATGACTGCGTCTAAAGTTTAACCCGCTAGACAAGCCAACTTCGAAGTAAATAAAAACTCATTAACAACAAATACGAACAGGATAACTAAGGCTTCGATGGCAGCTCGTCCTCGTGAAAGGTGATCTTATGGCTCTTCAACACTTGGCCTACCATATTGGCTATTTCCCAACTAGTGATATTTTTTGGCACATACGCTTCATTCGGAACTTTCAACAAAGCATTTTTGTGTGCCTCTGAATTTTGCAGCAAGGAAAGAATAGATATCTGAGCTAGGGTCTTGTTCAGCTGATCAATGATAGAGTATTCTTTGGCCTGAACCTTCCTCCAAAGGTCATCGGGACCTGTCTCAATAACGGGTGGCCTGTTGGATTCCTGTTTGCTTGATTCAGCCAGATGTTCAGGCGTATAGACTCTACCAATTCTTGTCATACCTTGTGCCGCAGTAGCTTCCTCAATCTTGACTTTACCCTTCCTCTTTGCCTCAGCTACATAATCCTATGGTACAACATTAGTATAGACGGGTGGCGTGGTTGATATCGCCACCGTGATTGGTGCAGCTACCCTCACTTCAAATGGAACATGTGCCTTAGGTGGTAGAACTGCAACTTCAAATGGTGCAGGCGCATTTTCCGGCGGCATGACCTCAATTGGTGTCGGTTTGCGGGTGGTGCTGCTTCAAACTCCAAAGGTACTGACATAGCTACCTCAACATCTCCGGATGGTTGGGTCTAGACTATGATTGGGTTGAGAGTAACCGCTGGCTTCTTTGGGTTATCACTTTCTATGATCAACGTGATCGACCCGTCGGGGTCCCAATCTTCTTCTATTTCAATCATGTGGAAGCCTCCACCCTTGTGGTCCGGGAGAGGATTGTTGCGGACATTTGGAGTGGGTTCTTTTCCCACAATGATCTTGTTTTCAATCAAGGACTGTATCTTATCCTTCAAAGAGCGGCATTCATCGATGGTGTGTCCTTTCATGCCGGAGTGGTATGCACATGACTTGTTTGGGTTAACC
This sequence comes from Nicotiana undulata, assembly GCA_005239495.1. NCBI lineage: Eukaryota > Viridiplantae > Streptophyta > Magnoliopsida > Solanales > Solanaceae > Nicotiana > Nicotiana undulata. The sequence goes on from ML278258.1 coordinate 4,013, forward strand.
CACTAAGAAGGATTCTCAGGGGTTACAGTAGGGATGGGTGTGACATAACCAGCAGCCTTTAGTTTCTCATACAGTTGGTTGATAGGTTTGGCGATGGCGGTGTATTGTTTAGGAGGTCTACGATCAAAATTAGGCCGGGGTCTAGGGAAGTATTGGCGTGCAGGGGGTGACTGATAGTGGGATGGTTGAGAACTGTAAGTGTGGTAAACACGAGCGGGTTAGGAGTATCAGGGTGAAACAGGTTGATATGTAGGTGGTGTAGATGATTGGTAGGTTGGTGGTGGATCTTGGTAAGAGGGTGAGGGTGCTTGGTAATTTGGGGTTTGCTGATATGTGAGTGGAGGTGTTGGGTAAGTTTGGTATTTGAGAGGAGATTTGGTTCTTTGTGTAACCATTACGGCTCCCACGTCCCTTTCCTTGGACACACCACCGGACTGTAAAGCCTTATTCGTAGCTTGCAAGGCTTCAAAATTTGTGACCATACCACTCTTAATACCTTCTTCGATTCATTCACCCAATTTGATAATGTCGGAGAACTTGTGGTTCTCAATCACCATCAACCGCTCATAGTATTGCGGGTCTTGAGCCCGGACAAAGAACTTATTCATTTGTTCCTCATCTAAGGCGGGTCTGACCTTAGAAGCTTCGGACCTCCAGCGAGTAGCATACTCGCGAAATGTTTCTGTGGGCTTCTTCTTTAAATTTTGGATGTAGAACACATCTGGTGCGTTCTCCGTATTAAACCGGAACCTATCCATGAAGTCAGATGCCATGCTTACCCAATTCGACCACCTCTTTGGATCTTAGCTGATGTACCAAGACAATGCATCTCCTTTCAATCTCCTCATGAAGAACTTCATGCGGATCCTCTCATCTTTCCCCACTCCAACCAGCTTGTCACAGTAGGTCCTCAGATGGACCCTTAGATCACCTGCACCATCAAACATTTCGAACTTAGGAGGTTTGTACCCCTCGGCCAGTTCGTTATCGGGCTATATACAGAGGTCTTCATAGTTCAGCCCCTCGACTCCCTTGCTTCCCTCAACGCCTTGAACCCGGCTGGTCAGATTCTTAACTTCCTCGGCCAAGTTCCTAATAAGCAGATCCTTTTCATCAGACTCAGGTGTGTGTGAGATAAGTTGAGTGGAGTGTGGCATAGTCTCCACGTAGATAGGATTGTTGTGATGGCCCGTTGCATGGGTGTAGAAATGGTCATTTGTGGAGTTCTGAGGTTCTGGGATAAGTAGTGGAGTGTTCTTTGGAGTATGGCCGGCATTGCATTGTGCTGGAAGAGTTTGGTTCTTTGGTGGGGTGGTGTGATGATGCGCTGCGGGATGATTTTGCTGCTTTGGGACGTTTTGAGGAGGTGTAGGATGTTGGGGAGGTTGGCGTCTGGGACATTGAGGGGAAATGACAGGTTTGCCAGATTTCGCACTTGATCAAGCTCTTCTTGAAATTTCGAACTTCCGTTCTAGCTGCGACATAGTTTCATTTTGAACCCGAATACCTTGGCCATCAGTGGCCTCTACCCGTTCAACCGTGTTCTCATTTCTGATGTTGCCTGAATCTTCCATTTTATTTTTGCCTTTGGGAGGACTAGGAGGAGAAGAGGGTAGAGGGCCCCTGGATCTTGTAAGATAGGAGGATGATGCCAGAGTGCACGAACCAACCTTTAGGGAGGGGACTAACCAAAGAAACTAAAATAAAGTAAAAACAAAAAGGTAGCCAAGTCAGTGAGGGTTGTGAAAAAATTGTTGCGATATTTAAACACATAGTGAGGCAATATAAAGCGCGTCCTAATTTGGGGAACCTCGTTGTGCCTGAGGTAGGCCTAATGACAAGTTAATTTGGAGAACTTGGATGCTAAAATGCCTCATCTCATTAATGTAAAAGTAGACGAACCCAAAACGACACTAAATAAGCAAGAAATAAAAATCACTAATGGCCATGGGCCTTATTACATCAATAAGCGGAAAAGGAAAATCCTATCTATTTGGTCCCAGAAGGACCTTCCCCAGACTCGGCATCCTTGATTCCCTCGAACAGATTCCCCAGCTCGCGAAGTCCTAGAAGCAAGTATGCCGTGGCTAGACGTTCGCCTTCGGTCCCTTCAGCCTTTTGACAGTCTTCTACCCTCTTGATGAATTTTCCCTCCAGCTCAACTATGCCTCGCTCTAAGTATCCCAACTTTCTATTGGTGTTGATGGCCATGTCTTTCCATTCTTCAATCAGCTTTTTGCTGGACTCGTGTATCTCGCGGTGCTCGTTCTCGCATTCACGGATCCTTTTGCATAGTTGATTATACTTGACCTGAGCTTCAGCTTTTTCATCTATGACCTGGTGACCTCGGACGAACCCTGGCCTGCCATCCTAGTTGTCTTCTAACCACCCCGAGTAGAACGGTATACAACCTACACGATATCTGTTCGGCTCAATTGTGTCTTTCTCCATTATGATCTTACAGTGCCACATGTGTTGGGCTTGGCACTTGTGAAGACTATCATAATCTTGAAAGTCATCTAGGAAATGGCTCATCTTATCGATCCTTGGTATAATTTGCTTTCTACATGCTTGTCTCATAACCCAGAGAGGGGCGTAAGGATATGTTCCCCTCAGGCCAATTAGTATCAGGAATGGTGCATCTATGGATCGGATGACGAATTCGTCTGTTGGAAACCATTCGAACATCCACTGTACCTGCCCCTCAGTCAAACTATCGAAGAACTCTACCCATTCTCTGGCAGGTTCGGGCTGAGCAAATCTGTCGGGAAGGTACGTCATTCGCTTTGGGTGATGGAAAGCGATGTGGTCGTCCCATGCCCTTCGCAGAAATTCTTGTTGGCACTGGCCTTTTTGGAGATGTTCTAAGAACCAGAGTTGTAATAACAAATTGCAGGCTTCGAAGTGCTTAGCTCCCTTTTGACAGTGCTCTAAGGCTCGATAAATGTCTGAAATGATCATAGCGACGATGCTGAAGGTCTGTCCGTCGATTCCCTCCATTAGGGTCTTAGTTACCATAGCCAACCTAGTGTGGATTCTTTCTTTCTTTGTCGGAAACACAATCATACCCAGGAAGCAAATTATGAAGACTGATAACTAGGGATTTTACCTTGTTTTACACTCTATCTTGCTTAAGTTTTGGATGCAATTGTACACAAAATAGTCCAAAAGGCTTACGTGTTGTGCTTGTTGCAGGGTTTAGCCAAAAAGGATGACAAATAGTCAAAGAACTGCTCAGAAAGTAGTGAAACTTGCACAAGTACCAAGAACAACCAAAAGTCAAAGTCAAAGTGACCACCGCAGGCCGCGGTCCAATTTATGCGGTCCGCGGTGGTGAGGTTCAGAGAGTTGTTTCCAAGGCAAATTACACCGCGGCCGCGGTCCATTATACGTGCACCGCGGTGAGGAGATTCAGAGAATTTGATTTTGAAGGCCAAGACCAACGCGGACCGCGGTCAAGAAGATTCAGAGACCCAGCACTTGAAGCCTAGAAGTCTACCGCGGACCGCGGTCCGCGATGAAACCACCGCGGCCGCGGTCCAATTTATGCATACCGCGGTGGCCAAGTTCAGAGAAATAATTTGTGAGACCAAAAGGCCTCACCGTGGCCGCGGTGCATTTTTCGCGGTCCGCGGTGACCCTGTAGGGGCATTTTGGTCCGGAATTTTTGGCTGAGTATAAATAGCTTTTTTTGTTATTTTTTAGGTTAAGCTTTGTATCAGATATTGTTTGGAGCTCATGGGCGTTTTTCTACAGCAAGTGTTTGTAATTTTACCTAGATTTCAACATTGAATCCTTCATTTTTATTTTATAATTCAATTACATGGGTTTTGCTTCATCTATTTATTTGATTTCTTCATTGATTATGAGTAGCTAAACCCATTATCTAGGGTTGTGGCTCAACCCTAGTGTGTGTAATTAATGGGTTCTCTAAATTAGGTCTCAGATGTGTATGGGTGATGGATATTTGGGTTGATTTGTGGTATTATTGTTAAGATTAGTGGTTGCAAACACTAATTGGTGTTCTATTGACTTAGGTCCTTCTTGAGAAAGAGGACTTGAGTCTAGAAAATCACCCCAACAAGGAATTGGGATGAAATCATGAGAATTGAGAGTCCCAATTAACTGGTTAAACCTCGAGAGAGAAAAACCCTACTTGAGCCTAAATTGCTTGTGCAAATTTGATTCCCAATTGACCTTGAGAAAGGCAATTAGGGCAATACCACTCAAACTACCGAGAGGTATAGAGTGGGTAACGTTGGGCATTGGTTATATCATAATTTCCCCGAATACCATCTTTGTTGTTGAAATTAGAACCCGTTGATTACCCACCTAGGTAAAAGTCATAACCCTAGTGCCTTTATCTAATTAGAAAACAACCAAAAAGACAATAGTCAGCTTAATTTCAATTATAGTAGCCTAAATCATAGTTATAATATAAAACCCAACAATTATGATAAGTGTAATCAAGAACACGAAACACTATTAGATTACGTAGAAACTTGACTCCAAATCATAACTCTCTGAGGAATCGATCCCGACCTTTCGGGTAAAAGCTGCACCGACCCTCATCTTCCTACTTTAATAGTAGTGTGGGTGAGAGCCGATCACTTTTTGGCGCCATTGCCGGGGAGTTATACTTGTCATGCCCCGAACCTGGGGAGGCGTGGCTGGCGCCCAGTGCCGCATTGGCCCGAGCGAACCATTCTGTAACTCATGATCGTTCGACCAAAACTAGAACATACATAGGTCGAGATAGCTGAACTTATTCCTTTCTAACTATCATGGGCCCACATGTCCACGACTCATTATGTACAAATGTAAGTGGGCAACACTATATCAATAAACTACCGTTCTTAAAACATGAATATATATGGTTCGTCAAGGCCTCTGACATATTGTACAAACTAACCTCTGTCTACAAAGCCTCTAAGATTATTTAACATCAAACAAAACAGGGCACCGGCTTACCCATACGTCTATATCAAAACTCTAACACAATGACTCATCACTTGTTTGAAATAGCATAATACTTATAATCCCAAATAATCTCTTCCTTGGACTGATGTGAATTACCTTACGACAGATTCAACGTACAATACTACAGGATGAAACATTGTCGTAATTTAATATTGCGAAACGCAACATCATCATAATATAATACTGCGAGACGTAACATCGACGTAATATTGCGGGGCGTAACAACATTCCCCCCTTTGGAACATTCGTCCTCGAATGTTGATTGACGCTCTTATCATTTTTATAACTTATAGCTCTTGTGAATATCTAAATTCTCTCTTTTCCATTTAGGCAGTTGTTCTGTGAATAATTCCAAAAGCCAGGGCATTCCTCTCTTTACGCCTCTTTCCCACGCCATGACTTGTGATCGAATTCCTTCCAATCTCAGAACTGTTATTACCTTTCATCATGTAGCATGTACGACTTTGACTTGTAAATGTGCCCAAACTCTAGGCTTCACATACAACGCTTGATAAGATATTCCTTTGGGCATCTATGAGTTTACCGAAGTTCTTTGCTCGGTACTTTGTTGAATTCACGAATATTGCTATATCTTATCGCATAGGTCCGTTTAGCCATCCGTATGAACTTACTGCCACAACTCTTACTTTAATTTATTGTTGCTGAGGTCTGCTACCAAATCCCAGCTTACTCTCGTTGCTTGTTCCATATTTATAAATCTAAGTCCTTTAATTCTTGTTCATTACTGCTCATGTTTAGAATGACGGTCTAATCTCATCTCGTACTTTGTAATTCTTACCCATCCATTGTTGATTCACCTCAATGTTGATCTACAACAATAAATTTCTTACCTAATATATTTCCACTTGGGCTTATGTTGCATCATGAAATATTTGAAGTTATTTTTTTTCTGATCCACTTGGGTGATACAATATTACTCTTCCATAACCGTATTTCACCGCATCCCAATGTGATTCACCTTACATGGGTATTTTAATCGTTTCCAATTCATGAGCTCCCTTTCTTTTCTTCGTCAGATCATTACTCAATCGATGGCCCAAACGTCATCCTTTATCTATCATAATCACACCCCCATTCAACAACATTCCATCTCTTCTAAATGCTCTATAGTCTTAGACTCATTTGAGTTCATTCAGGCTATATTGAGCTTTCTATAACTTAGAGGAACCATCAGCTCCTTTGTTTTCACAGGCGTAATCCCGAGGACTTATCTATTCACGTCACTTTCTCACTCCCCTTTCTTATCCTTACTCCTGTCTTCCTAAAACCTTGTCGCTTTACCATACTTTAGCCTGCGAGATATACCTATCTATTTATACTAATTGTAATCTTCCTTCAACTTGCTTTAATTCCCTTGTGTCATTTTAGAATATCAACCGATACATCACATCGCCTCTAACTCCTCTTTACTTTCTTAACTGGACCTCTCGATACCTAGAAATCATAGGCCAGAAGATATGCCACTGACGATGCCGCTATCATCTTGGATACTGAATCCCTGTGCTTCTAGCCTTTTATCCGAAGTATGTACTATTCTCAACCTTTTGCATTTGATTATCTCGTACATTGTTCACATTTACCTTACTTACCTTGAAGTCTCTCATCACACCTTCTATCTCTTTCGTGACCTCCCTTCTAATTCCCATCCACAACTTGAACTTCTATTATAATACTTGCACCTCTTTACATGATTTGGTGAGAACTTCACACTGTCTTCTTATGAGGCTAGTACTCTTCTAACTGGCTTTATTGTAGAGCCGTTATAAAATATGGCTACAATACTATCTCTTATCGATGGTCTATCTGAATATAGGAATCGTCTTATTATGAATAGAAGTTCAGGATTTCAATTCTTATAAGTGAGCTCTACCACATGATCTAGAGTAAGAAGAAAGAGTGACAGTCCTAAATGTCCTGTAGCCTCCTGCTTATAAGTGTGGTGCACAACACACCCATAAACAAGACCCTACTAGACACGGCTTGTAGACTCCCTAGGACAGAACTGCTCTGCTACCACTTTTTCATGCCCCGAACCTGGGGAGGTGTGGCTTGCGCCCGGTGTCGCATTGGCCCGAGAAAACTACTCTGTAACTCATGATCGTTCAACCAAAACTAGAACATACATAGGTCGAGATAGCTGAACTTATTCCTTTCGTAACTATCATGGGCCCACTTGGCCACGACTCATTATGTACAACTGTAAGTGGGAAACATTGTATCAATAAACTACCATTCTTTAAACATGAATATATATGGGCCGTCAAGTCCTCTGACATACTGTACAAACTGAACCTCTGTCTACAAAGCCTCTAAGATTATTTAACATCAAACAGGACAGGGCACCGGCTTACCCTTACGTCTATAGCAAAACTCTGACACAATGACTCATCACTTGTTTGAAATAGCATAATACTTATAATCCCAAATAATCTCTTCCTTGGACAGATGTGAATTACCTTACGACAAATTCAACGTACAATACTACAGGGTGAAACATTGTCGTAATTTAATACTGCGAAACGCAACATCATCGTCATATAATATTGCGGGACGTAACATTGACGAAATATTGTGGGGCGTAACAATACGGTGTTGATTATCTACGTGAATAGTAGTGTTAAGTTTTTTTCTTTCCTTCTATTTTTAACGTTTTTGTTGAATCTATTCAGGTGCAAATGGCGGATCCCTTAGGAAATGTTATTGCGGGGGAGGAGGTATTTTATAACCAAGATGATGAAATCAACCAAGTACCACCTCAAAGAAGGGGCCGACAGGTTAATATTCAAGAGGACATTCCAGACCTTCCCCAGCTTTCAGCTGCCCCTCGGGTCCTTCCAGACGAGGGGTATGCTAGTGCCATATTCCCGCCGAGGATTCGGGCGGGAAATTTTCAAATTACCAATGTGATGCTGACACTTAGAGAAGCGGGGTTATTTCACCGGAGCCGCGCACCAGAATGCTTATAAACATCTAAAGGGCTTCGTGGATACTTGCTGGGGAAGTAAACAAATGAATGTCTCGGAGGATGCATTGAGACTTCGGTTATTCCCCTTCTCTCTTCGAGGTAAGGCTCTTGATTGGCTCGAGCGGCTTCCCAACCATTCAATATCTACTTAGGATGAGCTCGCGGACAAATTCATTGCTAAATTCTTCTCCCCAAGTCATATGGCGGCGCTCAGAGATGAAAGCTTAGCCTTTAAGCAAGAACCCAACGAGCCTTTGCATGAAATATGGGAGAGATACCATACCATGGTTAAGGAATGTCCGAACAACGGCATGACTGAAGCCATGATCCAGCAGACTTTTTACCGAGGGATAAACACTGTCAATCAATGTGTGGTCAATCAGTTGGCCGGTGAAAACTTCATGAAATTGACTTACCCCGAGGCATGTGAGGTATTAAATGATATGGCTGACATATCGTCAGCTTGGAAAAGTAGAGTAAACGTACCTCAGGGTGAGACCGGTGTCAATAGTCTTCACAAAGAACTTCAAGAACAGGGGCAAGCAATTGCCGAGCTCACAACCACTATGAACCAACTTGCAAAGGCCCAGCTTCAACAATTACAAAGGCAAAAGCAAGTAAATTCCATAGAGGGAGTGAACCAAAGAAGACCTCGGGGAAATCCTAAGCAAAGAAACAATGATCAAAGTGACCAAGGACCGAGTAGGTATAGTGAAGAAGAACCATATGATGATCAAGAAGAGGATGTGATGTATTCTAATAATTAGCAAGGTCAAGGAAACAGTCAAAGCAACAATCAAAACTAGAGAAACCAAGGCAACAATAAAAGTTGGGGAAATCAAAGACAACAATAACAACAATGCACAGAATTGGGGGAACAACAATGATCGACAAAGGGGGAACAACAATGATAACAATTGGAGTGGAGGCAACAACAACAATAACTGGGGTGGTAATGGTATGGGTCGGGCTTTCAAAGGCCCCCGATGTACCAACAACTAAGAAATCCACCCCCGTACCAATCTCAAGGACAAAGCTCATCAAGAAATGATACGGGGAGAATTGAACACATGTTCAAGCAGATGTGGAGCAAAATGCGGACTCCGATGCTCAGTTGGACTCTTACAACACCTCCATTAGGAACCTTGAAGTACAAATGGGCCAAATTTCTCATGCCTTAAACACACGCCCAAAGGGTGCACTACCGAGTGATACGGTGGTGAACCCCAAGGGTGGGAACAATAATAATACCGGTCACGCCATGGTGGTGACCACGAGAAGTGGAAAAGGTGGTGAAGAAAGTCCTTCTAGGCAAAAGCGAATTGTTGCCGATGATGATGCATTTCCCCATGATGAGTTACCAATTAAAGTTGAGCAAGTGGTGGAAGAGCCAACTACTAGTGAGGTGAGAATTGATATCCATGATAATGGGGAGGATTTGCAAAGGGACGTGAACTCGTCTAGGGAACACGTGATTGATATGCCGGAGACGGTGGTCCCACAAGCCAAGGCACCATTGCCTAGGCCCCCCCATCCATACCCTCAACGGTTGGCGAAACAAAAGCAAGAGACTCAATTAAAGAAGTTTATTGATATGATGAAGAATCTTTCCATCAATGTCTCGTTGGTTGAAGCCTTGGAACAAATGCCTGGTTATGCTAAGTTCATGAAGGACTTAGTCACTAAAAAGCGATCTATGGAGTGTGAAACCATCAAGATGACTCACCAAGTGAGTTACATAGTACATTTAATGGCACCCAAACTTGAAAACTCGGGAGCTTTTACCATTTCTTGCACAATCGAGAGTGCGGATTTTGCTAAAGCCTTGTGTGACCTTGGAGCGAGTATAAACTTGATGCCATACTCGGTATTTAAAACATTTGGGATTGGGAAACCTAGGGTGACCTCCATGTGTTTGCAAATGGCGGATAGGTCGATGAAGAGGCCCCTAGGGATAATTGATGATGTGTTGGTGCGGATGGACAAATATATTTTGCCCGCGGACATTGTCATATTGGATTGCGAAGTGGATTTTGAGGTCCCCATATTTTGGGAAGGCCCTTCCTTGCAACGGGGAAGGCCATAGTTGATGTGGAAGCTGGGGAGCTCACTTTTCGAGTGGGCAATGAGAAAGTGGTATTCCATGTGTGTAAGTCAATGAAGCAGCCAAACAGTACAGAAATATGCTCCTTTATGGACCTCGTCACTAAGGTGATTATTGATGATGCAAGCTCTATGATTCATGTTGATGATCCAGTGGAGGCTGCCTTATTGGACCACGAGGACACCGTGATATATGGTTTTCTTGAAAGTAGCAATGCCCTTCAAGGCATGGGTTCTTACTCCTATGGTCCCAGGAAGCTATCATTGGACTTGGAGAACCGGAAGACTCTACCAACAAAGACTTCAATTGAAGAGCCCCCGACGTTGGAGTTGAAGCCACTACCCTCCCACCTCAGGTATGAATATCTTGGTCCCTGTCGTACTTTTCCTATCATTCTTTCCTCTTGCCTAACCCAATTACAAGTAGACTCAACTTTAAATGTGCTACGGAGGAGGAAGAAAGCAATAGGATGGACTCTTGCGGACATTTGGGGAATAAGACCCGCTTTTTGCATGCACAAAATCATCTTGGAGGATGGAGCAAAGCCTTCCGTAGAACACCAATGGAGGCTCAACGAGGCAATGCAAGAGGTGGTGAAGAAAGAAATAAATAAATGGCTTGATGTGGGGGTTGTCTACCCAATTTCGGATAGCGCTTGGACTTCTCTGGTCCAATGTGTTCCGAAGAAGGGTGGAATGACGGTGGTACACAATAATAAAAATGAACTCATTCCAACGATAACGATCACAGGTTGGCGGGTGTGTATGGATTACCGCAAGCTCAACAAAGTGACCCGCAATGACCATTTCCCCTTACCTTTCTTGGATCAAATATTAGATCGCCTTGCAGGTCGGGCTTTCTACTGCTTTCTGGATGGGTATTCAGGTTATAATCAGATTTTGATTGCCCCGGAGGATCAAGAGAAGACCCCTTTCACATGTCCTTATGGTACCTTTGCCTTCGCTTGTATGCCTTTTGGTCTTTGCAATGCACCCGCCACTTTTCAACGGTGCATGATGGCGATCTTTATAGATATGGTTGAAGACTTCCTTGAGGTGTTTATGGATTACTTCAGTGTCATTTGGGATTCTTTCGATGAGTGTTTGAGTAATCTTGACAAAGTCCTTGCTCGCTGTGAAGAGACCAACTTGGTGTTGAACTGGGAAAAGTGGCACTTTATGGTGGAAGAAGGAATAGTGCTGGGCCACAAGATCTCGAGGAATGGTATTGAAGTGGACAAAGCAAAAATTGAAGTGATTTCTAAGTTGCCACCACCAACTTCGGTTAGGGAAGTCCGGAGCTTCCTTGGGCACGCCGGGTTCTATCGGCATTTCATTAAGGACTTCTCTAAGATGGTCAATCCTTTGTGAAAATTGCTAGAGAAAGATGCCAAATTTCATTTTGATGAAAATTGCATGAGTGTCTTTGAATTGTTGAAGCACAAGTTTAACACAACTCCTATCATCACGGTGCCGGATTGGTGCTCTCTTTTTGAGCTTATGTGTAACTCTAGTGATGTAGCTGTGGGGGTGGTGTTGGTCCAGAGGGTGAACAAGATCTTCCACCTTATATATTATTCTAGAAAAACAATGAACTCAGCCCAAATGAATTACACTGTCACAGAGAAGGACCTATTGGCAATAGTCTTTCCGATTGAGAAATTTCGTCCTTATTTGATGGGTGCCAAGGTCATAGTTCACACTGACCATGCGGCACTCCGGTATCTCATGACCAAAAAGGATTCCAAAGCGAGACTCATGAGTTGGGTATTGTTGCTTCAAGAGTTCGACTTAGAGATTGTTGATAGAAAAGGAAGTGAAAACCAAGTGGCCGACCATCTTTCTCGATTGGAGGAGGAAGGTCAACCTTGTGATGGGCTTGAAATTAATGAAAGTTTCACCGATGAGCAACTTCTTTCGGTGTCAATGCAAGAAATGCCATTGTTTGCCGACATTTCCAACTATCTTGTCACGGGTGTTGTTCCTCTTGAGCTCTCTTCTAACCAAAGGAAGAAGCTTAGGAGGGATAGCATGGACTTCTATTAGTATGAACCATATTTATTCAAGATTTGCACTGATGGGGTCATCAGGCGATGTGTACTGGAAGAAGAACAAAGGTCAATTCTTGAGTCTTGCCACTCCTCATCGTATGGTGGTCATCATGGAGGGGCAAGGACCGCTTCAAAGGTGTTGAGCTGTGGTTTCTTTTGGCCTACATTGTATAAAGATGCCGGTGACTTAGTCAAGAGATGTGATGAGTGTCAGAGGGCTGGGGGGATTTCAAAGAAAGATGAGATTCCCCTCAATACTATTCTCGAAGTGGATATCTTTGATGTATGGGGTATCGATTTCATGGGCCCGTTTGTTAGCTCTTGTGGGAACACATACATTCTCGTGGCGGTGGATTATGTCTCTAAATGGGTTGAAGCAGTGGCTCTACCCAATAATGAGGCCCCGAGTGTTATTGCATTTCTCAAGAAGAGCATTTTCACAAGGTATGGCACGCCTCGTGCAATCATTAGTGATGGGGGTCGCATTTCTGTAATAAAGCTTTTGACACTTTGCTTGCAAAGTATAGTTTCAATAACAAAGTGACCACTCCATATCATCCCCAGGTGAGTGGCCAAGTTGAAGTCTCAAACAGGGAAATAAAGAGTATATTGTCACAAACGGTCAATGCAAATAGGACCGATTGGTCAAAGAAGTTGGATGACGCTCTATGGGCTTATAGGACTTCCTACAAGACCCCGATCGGTATTTCTATGTACCGATTGGTGTTTGGGAAAGCTTTCCATCTACCGGTTGAGTTAGAGCACAAGGCCATGTGGGCCTTGAGAAAGTTGAATCTTGAATGGGATGTGGCAGCCAATCTTCGTGTAGAGCAGCTTTATGAACTTGACGAATTCAGATTCCATGCCTACTCCAGTTCGTCCTTGTACAAGGACAAAATGAAGTACCTTCATGATAAGTATGCTCGTGGCAAGGAGTTCAAAGTAGGTGACTTGGTTCTCTTGTTCAACTCTCGGTTACGTCTATTTCCGGGAAAGCTTAAGTCAAAATGGAGCGGACCTTTTGAAGTTGTGTTTGTGACTCCGTTTGGTGCAATTGATCTAAAGAACAAAAGTGGAGAGATTTTCAGAGTCAATGGGCACAGGGTCAAGCACTACTTTGGCAAAATTGACGAAAGCCATATGGTGGCACTTCTCCATCTCAATTGAACTTGGTAACATGCGTCGTGCCGCGACGTTAAATCAGGCGCTTCTTGCGAGGCAACCCATGTGTCTTTATTTTTGTTTTTCTTTGATTTCCTTGGTAAAATAGGACTCATTTTTGCACTAACGTGTTTTGGGATTTTGTAGGATTATTTTGATGCAGGGTAAAAATCTAAGTGCAGGAATTCCAGCTCTCTGAAGTTTGCATTGCGGACCGCGGTCTTATTTTTGCGGTCCGCGAAGCCATCTCACAAGAATATAAGTCTCTAAAGTTTGCACCGCGGTCGCGGTACCCTTTTTTGCGGACCGCGGTGAACCATTTCAGCCGCGGTTGAATTTTTGCGGTCCGCTGTGGCCATTTTTCTATTTGCCCAGAAAGCTGAATGACCCCGGACCGAGGTCGCTTTTACGCGGTCCACGGTGGGTAAGTACAGTGGGTCCCAGGACCCCCTTCTATAAATAGACCTTCAGGGCTTCATTTTACACTTTACGCACTTTGACTCTCCACAGTGAAAACCTTACCTCTGCATCACTCTTCATACTTTCAAGTATTCATTTCAGTCATCTAATCTTCATCCCACATCTAGTAAGTGTAATTGTGATTCCATAACTTCTTAATTTGATTATTTTCTTGTTTATTTGTTAGATTTTCTTCTCTTTTTCTCCCTTTTTCTTCTTTAAGCCATTAATCATGTGTAGGGTTGTTCATAATGCTCAATTTAAACCCATTTTAGTTATATTTCACTCATTAGTCACCTAGGGTTTCAACAACATGTGTATTTTAACTTGAATTAACCGTAAAACATGGAACCCTAGGTTTTGGCTTAGCGCGGTCCGCGGTGCTTTTTCGCGGTCCGCGGTGTTGAAATGTTAAAGTCTTCAATTGATGACCGCAGACTGCGGTCCTTTTTATGCGGTCTGCGGTGCTTGACTTCAGAGAAAGGGTATTCTAAATCCCATTTCCCCATGGACCGCGGTCATCTTTGTGCGGTCCGTTGTGCCTGAGTGCGGACTGCGGTGCCCATATTCAGAGAACTGATTCTTCTGACCCTTCCTCAATGCGGACCGCAGTCATTTTTGTGCGATCTACGGTCCCAACATCTGCAACCCATTTCTTAGCATCTGATTCTTCTTTGTTCTCTAATCTAAGCACTGCTGAATACTAACAAGCTTTACATGAATTCACCTTGAAGATCACGGTCCAATCAAGAGAATGTGGTCGAAAACCAAGTGGCAGGGGAGAGTCATCCCGGGGGAAAATCCAAGGGACAATCAAATTGGCCCCCAAAGTCCGGCAAGCTATGAAAGAGACAAGAAAAGCAATCCGGTCCATGGATAGAGGTTCTTCCCAATAGGGAAGTGAGTATGTACCCTCCGGATAAGAGTCTTCAGAATCCATACCAGAACACTACCTAGACTTTCCGGAGAGGTTTAGGTTGACCAATGAGCCCTCTGACTCTCCCCCTGCCCAAGCATTAGCCCATTCTGAGTCGTTTGAAGGGTCAGCTGCGGGGAATGCTCCACCTCACCCACAGCTTTCCTGTCAGATGAACACTCCGGGGATGAAGAAGCAGAAGATGAACCCCAAACAGGGGGTGAACCCCAAGTTGGGTGATTTGAGAGAACAAGGAAGCCTGAAGCTTGGCAAGACAGATTCGTGAGTGAGTCAGCCTTTCATAAATTCCGGGAATGGTGGCCGGAGAGGAAAGTGATACCGGAGCGCAGGTTCATCATCAAGGATCTATTGCCACTCAACCCCAATGAGAGAAGACAATTCAAGGAGAGAAAAGGCTGGGATTACTTCTCTTGCTTTTTGCCGGATGCCAAAGAACACCTTGTCAAGGAGTTTTACACAAACCTGGCTTATCTGAAAAAGGACTCCAAGGCAACCAAGGTGAGAAATCTGACTTTGCCTTTTGATGGGGTTGCTTTGAACACATATCTGGAATTGATGATGAAGATGAGACAGAGTACCTAGAAAAGTTGAATGCGGGAGATGAGGCCCATCATTGGCTAGTGGAGCTCTTGGCCATCCCAGGTGAGACCCCTGACTGGTTGCAAGCAGGGAAGGTGATTTTCCGGAGAACACTGAACTTTGAGGCAAAAGGGTGGGAAACATTTGTGTGTAGAAGGCTAGACCCCACCTTCCATAAAAACTCTATTCCTCTCCGGCGGGCTGTGTTGATTGCTTTATCATGGCTGGATACCCGATCAATGTCGGTAATGTTATGTCAAGTGTTATTACTCGGGTAGTGAATGAAAATGATAGAGCCTACCCCTTCCCAAACTTCCTAACCATGTACTTTGAAGATCAAGGAGCAGAAAAGAGGAAGTTTGACGTGAAGGTGAAGCCCAAAGCTCCATTCTCTTGGTACAGCCTTCAGAGTGATGACAACCCAAAGGGAAATAATTTCAAAGGTAAATCCATTGCTTTCACTGGCCATACATTTCTCCAGGCCCCTCCACTTCAGCAGCCCCAGGCATTCCTGCATCACGGGCATATCCTCTGACTGCCCACAGACTAAGTCAGTCCTTTTCCAGTATCAACAACTGGATGCAGGCAGCTACTTCTAAGTTGTCTGTACTTTCTTCGTCTGTGGCAGCCCAGGCTACACCCCCTCCACCACACACACCCCAGTCCGTTGAGGATACTCTCAAGGAACTTCTGGCCAACCAGAAGAAAATCCTTGAAACCCAGAAGTTGATCCTAGAAGCTGTGGATTCTCATGGGAAAGCACTGAAGGGTTTTGAAAAGGAGACCAAGAGGCGAAAGAAGACCCGTGCCTCCAAGGAGTCGGTGAAGGAGTTGAGGAAGGAGGTAGATAAGCTTAAGGAGGACCACCTGCCATTAGACTTGTTGCTTCAAGACCCTGCTACCCAGCCTGAGCCAGAGATAGAGAGGCCGGCAAAGAAGAGGAGAGTGTTGCCTCGTACAGACGGCATTGTGATAAAGTTGGCAGACCCGCCAGTGCAGGCCCAGACTATAGAGGAGATTCAGGTCCAGGTCCACTCGGAGACACATGGTTCTGGGGACCAGTCACAGGTTCCCACACAGTCCACAGACCCCGGGACCCACACTGAGGATCCCACACAGACAGAGGGCCTATAGGGAGTTGCTCTTTACTCTCTTTCTCCTTATTTTTGTGAAGCTTATTTTGCTAGTTAGCATTAAGGACAATTCTAGCTTTCAGTTGGGAGAGTGGCCCTATTTTGGTTTATTTGGATGACTGTATAATTCAGATACTATTTTTATTTTATTATACTTTCTTTTGACTTTGGTATGTACATAAGTTTATTATTCTAGTACTTTTCGTATTTTTCACTTTTGGTCTGTATATAACGTTACTTTCTAATGTATATATTCATCCCTACCTTATGTATATTCGACTAAACCCCCTCTTGTACATATTCATTCTACTTGACGCCTTTTTATTTTCAGCATTTTTCCTTTTTGTAGCTTCTTATTTTATTTCTGTAGCTTCTTGTTTTGAATTTTTCGCGTGCAATAAGCCTTTGGTTTTCTTAATGTCACGGTTCTTTCCAAAGGTGGAATTTATGTGAACCGGGTGGCTCTTCCCGAGGATGGATGGTGTGACAACCTTCTTAAGGGTTTGAGTCTATTTTTCTTTTTGCTTTTTGTAAATAATAGCTAGTGAGTAGAGGTGCCACAACCAAAGCTTCACTGGCCTAGCACATTTGCCTTTGATCCTATGGTCAAAAACAAATCGTTGTCTTTAGGATGGTGAAAGTGGTGACCTTGAGACTCTTTTGTTGACCGATAATCATCAAATGGTTTTTCGGGACCATTGTGTTGCTCAAAGCATAACTGAGTTCGTTGTGGTCCCCCGACTTTGTTTCTTTAGAAATCCCATTACATGAGTGGTGAGAGTTTGAATTGCAAGTCCAAGTCATGTGCCATTAGTCTAGAACTTGCCATGAATGTCTGTCTAGGTGAAATCATAAGTGAAGTTTGACCTAAGAGGTGATTATAGGCTCTCCTTGATCCGAATAGTGACTTGAACATCTCCATAGCCTACCAATGACAATTTCCCTAGTCAACCCTTTAGAGCCTTAGACCTTTTTCTTTCAAAAACCATGATACAAGCCTTTACCAATTTTGACCCTCTCTTGGCACCCTTTTTTTCCTTAGCACAAAGAAAAAACGAAAGTTTGGGGGAGCGACGAGGAATGCAACAAAGTGAAAAAGAAGGTACAAGAAGGAAGAAAAGGAAAGGCAATGAAAAATAAAGAAAACAAATTAGAAGAAAACAAAAAAGAATGAACAAGTTAGAAGAAATAAAAGGGAATCAATGAAAAGAAAAGAGAATAAAGGTGTGGAATGCTTGGAAAGGAGAAAAATGATTGAAATGAACAAAAAGGAGTGACAGTGTGTCTCTCTAACCCCGCAGAAAGAGCTAAATGACTCAAGAAGTCAAGAGAGTGTGAAATAAATGAACTGCTTAAGGGAAGATATAACTCACTTTGACAAAATATTTCCTACCTTTAACCAAAAGCCTTCATCATTTACCCACAAAAGTCCTATATGATCTTGAGTTGAATGAAGCTTACATTAGTGGTGACTCACATAAGGGGCAAGCCTATGGTACTTTGAGCCGGACTTGAGTCTTTTATTTGAGAGAGATGAGTGAACTCCCATTATCATTGTTCTGAGTATTACAATCTTAAAGTTAGGTTTGCTTAGGGAGAGTTGAGGAGTATGATTTTGGGTTCCACAATGACCAAAGTAATAGTAAGAGTTTCGTTGATGAGTCGAGTCAACTCTTGATGCTCTTGTGTCGCACTTAAATCCATAGTTTTAAAAGGATCAAATGTTGTTAATGATTCATTTGCATTGAGGGAAATTGTTGGTCCCAATTGATGCTAGAAGAGGTTACCTTAGAACAACTGAATTTTCTTGGAATTACTCAAAAAGGGGTGGGGCTTATTTTGTTTGCTTGAGGACAAGCAAAAGCTTAAGTTTGGGGGAGTTGATAACTAGGGATCTTACCTTGTTTTACACTCTATCTTGCTTAAGTTTTGGATGCAATGGTACACAAAATAGTCCAAAAGGCTTATGTGTTGTGCTTGTTGCAGGGTTTAGCCAAAAAGGATGACAAATAGTCAAAGACCTGCTCAGGAATGAGTGAAACATGCACAAGTACCAAGAACAACCAAAAGTCAAAGTCAAAGTGACCACCGCGGGCTGCGGTCCAATTTATGCGGTCCGCGGTGGTGAGGTTCAGAGAGTTGTTTCCAAGGTAAATTCCACCACGGCCGCGGTCCATTCTACGTGGACCGCGGTGAGGAGATTCAGAGAACCTGATTTTGAAGGCCAAGACCAACGCGGACCGCGGTTCATTTTACGCGGTTCGCGGTCAAGAAGATTTAGAGACCCAGCACTTGAAGCCTAGAAGTCTATCGCGGACCACGGTCCTTTCTTCGCGGTCCGCGATGAAACCACGGCGGCCGCGATCCAATTTATGCGGACTGCGGTGGCCAAGTTCAGAGACATAATTTGTGAGACCAAAAAGCCTAACCGCGGCCGCGGTCCGCGGTGACCCCGCAAGGGCATTTTTGTCCGAAATTTTGGCTGAGTATAAATAGCTTCTTTTGTTATTTTTTTAGGTTAAGCTTTATAGCATATATTGTTGGGAGCTCGTGGGCGTTTTTCTACAGTAAGTTTTTGTAATTTTAGCTAGATTTCAACATTGAATCCTTCATTTTTATTTTATAATTAATTTACATGGGTTTTACTTCATCTATTTATTTTATTTCTTCATTGATTATGAGTAGCTAAACCCATTAGCTATAATTGTGGCTCAACCCTAGTGTGGTAATTAATGGGTTCTCTAAATTATGGCTTAGATGTTTATGGGTGATGGATATTTGGGTTGATTTGTGATTTTATTGTTAAGATTAGTGGTTGCAAACACTATTTGGTGTTCAATTGACTTGGGTCCTTCTTGAGAAAGAGGACTTGAGTCTAGAAAATCAACCCAACAAGGAATTTTGATCAAATCATGAGAATTGATAGTCCCAATTAACGGGTTAAACCTCCAGAGAGTAAAACCCTACTTGAGCCTAAATTGCTTGTGCAAATTTGATACCCAATTGACCTTGAGAAAAGCAATTAGGGCAATACCACTAAAACTACCGAGATGTATAGGGTGGGTAACGTTGGGCATTGGTTATATCATAATTTCCCCGAATACCATCTTTGCTTTATAAATTAGAACCCGCTGATTACCCGCCTAGGTAAAAGTCATAACCCTAGTGCCTTTATCTAATTAGAAAACAACCAAAAAGACAATAGTAAGCTTAATTGCAATTATAGTAGCCTAAATCATAGTTATAATATAAAACCCAAAAATTATGAGAAGTATAATCAAGAACACGAAACACTATTAGATTACGTAGAAACTTGACTCCAAATCATAACTCTCTGAGGAATCGATCTCGACCTTTCGGGTAACAGTTGCACCGACCCTCATCGTCCTACTTTAATAGTAGTTGGGTGAGAGACGATCAAAGAAGAACACCCTACAGTAAATGTGCCCCAAAGATGTTATGGCGAACTCGTCATGATAGGTATGGTAGGACTTGTTGTGACCGTACCTTTCGTAAAATTACTCGAAAGGAATGTACGACTTCTTCAGACACTCTAACTCTGCATTCTTCTTCAGACCCATCATTTTCAAGAAACCCCTGCCCGTGCGGTTCTCAGGCATCAGCAACCCAGGAGTCTCCCAAACTAAACCTGCCAGTCCTCCTATTTCCTCCAGCAACGGTGTCATTTCGATGTCCCCGAAATTGAAGACGGCTCTTTCGTTATCCCAGAACAAAGTGGCAACTTCTATCAACATTTTGTTGGGTTGAATGTCGAGGAGAGACGGTAGGTTACCCAAGTATTTCTTGACGAGCGTGTTATCACTGGAGTGAAGGTCCTCCCACCAATTTAGAAGTTTTAGGTGAATGTTGGAAACCATGCCGAGTCTAGGGACTTCGTGCCTCATATTTCTGCAAGACAAAATGTTTAGACCCTTACCCCCGCCAGACTCGACTATTTATACACTTATGATTAGCATACAAGTATTTAGTTCTCCAAATAAATGCATAGAACGTGAGGATGTCCATTGGGATTTTTGGAAAACCCGATGGACTTTTGGATAAGGCTGTCTTAAAGGCCATTGTGCGGAAAACACACTAACCCGGCTAGGTTTGACCATGATGCATGTAAAGTTTCACAGAGTAAGGTTTCTATGGGGTGTTAGACTGGTACCTTGAGCGGACTGCTCAAGGGGGAAAGGCACGCAACCGTCAACTGCACCGTTGATCGACTAGTTTTACCGCAAATAAGCCTTTACGAATTTAGGGGTGATAATATAGGAAGGGCGCAACCACTCATCAAGCGTTGCTATAGGATTTTGTTTGGCAAGAGTGGGGTATGAATGTTGGATCATGGATAATGAAATAAATAGTAAACATGTAGTCACGTATTTGCACGTTATGGAAGCAGTAAATAAAACAGCTTATAATTTAAAACGATTACAACGGAAGGAAATAAGAAAGATATGCCAGTTACTTTTGAAGAAAATCAAGCGCTTAAAGGAAATAAATAGGTAATTGAACATAGGAAGAGGTACAAATTCACAGAGCAATTTGAAATGGTAAAAGCCTAGAATCCCCAGCAGAGTCGCCATACTGTCGCGCCCCCATTTTCCCCCAACACTCATATCGGGGCCGGTTAAAAGGGTTCATGACATTGGTTGGGACAACTCATTCCTTTTGGGAAAGGGGTTTGCACATTTTGATTAGTCTCCACCTAACGATTTTAAGGTGCGTTAGGGCACCTATTGAGGGTTTATTTACAACTAAGTTTGACAACCATAGACAGGGTAAGGGCTTGAAATTATCCTAAGAGGAAGGTATTAGGCACCCCTCAGGATCCACAAGTGTGGTTCCCGGCCAAATAGCATTTGTGAATTTGTACAACTAGCAGGTAAACAATTAATGTCCAAATAGTAGGGGATTTTGAAATGTTCATAGCCTAAGCACACATATGTTACTAGTTTGAAAATATTTAATAGCTAATAGATTTTGAAAAGGATTATAGTCTAAACATGTCTATAGGGTAGGGGTATCCTAGGTTTGTTTATAATATGGATCACATCAATGCAATACCCGGTATGACACTCCTCGAAGAGGGGTTACACGTGGTATTAGTGCACCGGTCATCATATCTATATCTACCCTTTCCCACCCCGTGAAGGTAATTAAAGCGAGTGTTGGTCACGACCTCTATTGCATGATGTTACCCGTCCCTTCTTATTAGTTCTGGAGGAGTTTAGGACTTCTATCCTATGAGGGAGGTTCTAGGCAGACCCTCAGGTTTAAAGGTAAAATGCTAAGGCGACATACAGAAAACAGATAGGACTGCAGATAAGGGGATAACATGCAAACAGGAAAGGGCTCAAATACCTCCACAGATAATACAAAGAATCAGCATGACTCAAACACAGTTAAGGTCTTGGTTTTAATTCAGATCCTAAAGCATGGTATCTAAGTGATAACAACAAAGAGACATGTTTATTGCATAACTCAGAAAGGAAGTCTTAATCCGTTTTTGCCTACTGATTTTAAGCATGCTGATAGTTAGACAGTAATCACAAAAGGACAGTTCCAGTTTTTATTTTAAGGTTGATTACCTAAGTCTTGCCTAGGCGTAGGATCATATGTAACAGTTATCAAGAGTGTTAACAATTTTAGGTTGCTACACCTAAGAGCCTGCAGTTCTAAGTGTTGCAGAATATACAAGAGTTATTACCAGTTGTTAGAGCGGGGTGGACTATTTCATACTCTTTTATGCGTCAGTAATTAGACTAAGTGTCATTGAGCATGATAGGAATCCTAAGACATGGTGTCTAATGCAAGAGATACGAAGTGATGCATATGCAGAATTCTTAAAGAAGGATTTCTAAATGCTTTCAGGACATGCAAGGTTTACATAGGGCAGGATTTCCACATACTCAGAATCACAACGTTTATTAGGCATGGTCGCATGAGTGACAATTTATTTTAGTGTTATTATTTACCCTAGAGACAAAATTTCTAAGTGATAGTAGTAATAATGATATGCTGAAAACAGTATATATGAATCCTAGGGAGCATGGTATCTAATGCATGGCATACTTTGTGTGTATTATTCCTAGACATGATTTCTATTGCGCACGGAAGAAACGTAAACCTAGGAGCATGGTTTCTATCCTCGACTAAACTACAACATATATATTACCCTCCATTTTTTCATTATCAAGCCGCAAAGTTGTTTACAAATAGTTATTATAGACCATTGAGCATGAATTACCTAATTGAAATAAGAAAAATAAGAAGTTATCTATAGGGAGCCTTAATATAGGCCCATATCTCCATATCCTCAATGCCAAATTGAGTTTCACAGCCTTTCTCATAATCCGGGTGTGTCAGAGTTCAGAGAGAGCTCAAGGGTCCCAAAGCAGTGCTCACACCCAGATTTTATAACCATGGTAGAGTAAGTGCAAGGTGGAAGGGCCAGCCTTAGTGTGTCAGAGTTCAGAGGGAGCTCAAGGGTCCCAAAGCAGTCACACATTAATGGGGAAGAACTTAAAGGTCTAAGAGTAGAGTGAGAGTGCTTAACATAGTTTGAAAAGTTTTAATAGGAAAATGATTTGAGAAAGAGACTTGTTAAAATATAGTTGTGAAATTAACAGAGAGATTCATTCAATAAAACAATTTTGAAAGGGTAATTGACATGCTAAATACAGGACCAGGATAAGTCCAGGAACATCCAAAGAGTACAGAACCAGGACAGGCTCAGCACCACAAAACCTCACACAGGGGTAATGGGAACGAGGACACATAAAGCACAGAGTAGTGAACATATAACATGCAGAAGTATACATAGGTACATAATTAGAAGCTCTTAAGGGGTTCATGGGATTGGGGTACAACATAGTATAGGATTATAACAGCATCAAAACCACTTAAGGTAGTATTAGTAGAGGTATACCCTAACTAAACAAATAGTGTACAAGCATAGAAATAGAGTAGAGTCAAATTGAAACAGGTTTCAAGTTCGTAAAAAAATGCTGATCATATGAGGCATAACTTAGCATACTAGATGAAGTAAAAGATTTTAATTACATGTTGAACAACAAAATAGTAGATAGAAGCATATTAGAAACATGATGAATTGAAGCAGCAAAAGAAACATATTGGTTTGGGAATTAGAATTAAAATTAAAACATACCAGTGAAGAAGATAGTAAACACAAAGTAGAGGATAGGAGAGCACAATAGTTAGCCTTGGCTTGCAGCCGGCTAAATTAGAACAGTGATAAGTAGCACAGAAAGAAGCAGAAAGTTTTTTTAGTTGTGAGAGAGAGTTATTGAACCAGTGTGTGTTCGTTGTTGTGTTAATGAAGAGCGAAGTGTATTTATATTTTAAAACTAAGTAGAGAATAAGGCAAGAATCACAGTTCAGTAGTAATTATAGAATGAGTACCAATTAGAATAAAATCAGTATAAGGACTCCCTTTAATTAAAGAGTCCAACTCAAACGGTAATAGACAAGTGGTAAATAAGGCAAGAGAATTGTATGAGGCTGAGCATAATCAATAAGGAAACAGTATAGGTACAATACGAGTATATCACAGGTAATAGAGACTAGGTTCATCATGCTTTAATTAAGGAAAATGCTCAAAAATCAGTTAACAACATAATTGACCATAGAATAAGGTCAGAAAATATTTCACAAGTCAAAAATCAATAGAGAATATCATGCGAGATCAGTGAGGAATTAATCACAAGGATTCAGGGAATCACAAATAGAAAGTATTACTGATTTAGGAGAAATTAGCACAAATTATGAGAACAAACAAAATAAACTCATAAAAATCAGAAACCCTAAAAAGCCGGGTAGGGTAAATCATAAAATTAGGGGTTCACATAGAGCGTATCCCAAATTAACAGAATAATCATGATATAGGCAAGAATGATCGAAATCAGAAACCCTAATCAAGCAATCATAGGGTAAAAGTCACGAAATCACAGGATGCTCATGAGAAGCAAGCACATATGCAAATTAATCAAACATATACTCAAAGACGGACTTAGAATCACAAATTAAAGCCAAGACTTTAGGGTTTCTTTACGAAATAACTCAGACACAAAGGAAAAACTCAAATAAAGCTTAAACATAACGAAAATCGTAAGATAATACTTAAAATCTGAAGGGAAATCATTTTTGAAAAGAGGTTTGAAAACCTTAGTTTGAAGATAAAGAGTCACTTCATAAAAATCGGAAAACCTTTTGAAACACTAAAAATAGCTCGGAATAAGCCCAGATCTGTTATAGATCTATGGAAATCAGAGACTGATAGTTAGGGTTTCATAGAGACAACCCAAAGGGAAGGAGAATCGGCTAAAGAACTACTGGTTCTAGCCGAAAAATGAAGAAATCTTACTCGGACGGTCGTAGATGGCCGGAGAACGGCGTGAAAGGCCATGGGTGGGATTTACTGCCTCAGGGTCGCTTGAAAACCCTCATCAATGACACAAACGTAAAAGGAGGAGCCTCAGGGTCGAGGAGGGGTGAGAACCCCATGGTTTCCGGCAAGGAGGTGGCCAGAGAAGAGAGACAAAGCTCAGATGGGGGGGAAGGTTCTAGAGAGAATCAGAGAGAGGGCGATAGAGAGACGAGTGAGAAAGTGAGACGGTGGAAAGTGATAAGGGGGGTAGTCGTTTAGGGGTTAATTAAGGAAAGGGTTAATCTGGACCGTTGATTTGAATTAATCAACGACTCAGATTGAATGGGGGATTGGGTCGGGTATTTGGTAAAGACTGGGTTGAGTTATTTGGGCTAATTAAATGGGTAGGGGTCCAGATTTAATTAGGCTAGGATTGAAATTAAAAGTGGCTAATTGTTAAATACCCCATAAAAATAGATAAATAATTTATAAAAATGGTTAATAATTATAAAAAATGAAATTGATGCTTAATAGATCAAAATTAAAATGATTAATTAGTATTTAAAATACAAATGACTAATTATTGAGTAAAAATAGCACAAAATATATAGTTAGGCTATAATTGCAAAGTTATTGCGATTATAGCCAAATAATGCAATTTGGCTAATTTGTAAAATAATTAAATCCTAATAGGATCAAAAATGATATATTAAGCCAAGAAATGTTTTGAAATCATTTATAATTCAAGTTATGATTAATTACTGGATATAAAAGTATCGGATAAATTAGAAATAAATTAATAAAAATATGAGAAAATACCAATTATTATAAAACTGGTTTTAAAGGTATATATGCAAGTTTAAAAATAATTTGAGGAAAAATTGGGTATCAACACTTGGATCTCCCAACCTTTGTGTCATCATGTTGCTATTTGGAAATTCATCTTCGTAGGAAACTCTTTCTTAAGAGATAGGAAATAATATTTCAATTCCAATGGAAAGAATCTTGGCTGAAATTTTGTAGAAGAACGTTGCTTCTGCTTGAAAATGAGAGTATAAATGTTGCAAGACTTACATCTCTCATTTGCCTCACATATATGACTCATGTCCCTAACTTGCCACATTTCATATGACTTTAAGAGTCATCTAAATTTTAAGGGGAGGGGCTGCCACGCTTTTGCCTCTCAAGCATATCCAAGATCCTAATAAATTGTTCACTAATTATTAATTAATTATTTATTTCCTCCATTAACCAATAATCAACCAATTACCCATATAATTAAGAATTATCTCAACTTACTTAAAATACTACTCACTTTTGATGCATTTTATATATTGTACTATCATGTCCATGTGGTACCTTGTATGGTACTAGTCCATAAATACCGAGTATTATAACTCGGACTGTATTTTACCCCAAATTGTCAAACCTCGACGAAACTCATTTTCTTTGACTTGCTTCCCCTCTCACCTTCACGAATTTACTCATCACTTGTTTGAAATAGCATAATGCTTATAATCTCAAAATAATCCCATTTCCGAACTTACGTCGATTAACTTACGACGAAATTTTAACATACGAAAATGCGGGATGTAATATCTCATTCCATCAATTTACTTATGGCGTACTTTAACGTACGAAAACATGGGGTGTAACATCATTCCCCCTTTGGAACATTCGTCCTCGAATGCTGACTGATGCCCTTATCATTCTCATAACCCATAGCTCTTCCGAATACTTTAATATTCTCCTGGTCATTTAGACAATCGTTCTTTGAATAAATCCAAATGCCAGTGCATTCCCCCCTTTAAGCCTCCTTCTCACACCACGACTTGTAGTCGGGATCTTTCTAATCTCGTAGTTGTTGCTACCTTCTATCATGCATCCTGAACGACTCTACCTTTGTATGTGCGCCTATGCGATGCTTCTCTCCTCTTTCCTCTAGCTATTAGCCAATCTCTAGGCTTCACTTTGTGAACATATAAAAAATTATGTCAAGTTGTCCCTCTAGCGTTATTAGCTTTACTACATCTAAGTAGGCCATATTATACCATAACTCTTACTTCGATTTATTGTTACTAAGGTCTGCGACCAAACTCCGGGTTGCTCTTGTTGCTTATCCTATATGCATAAAGCTAAGTCTTTTAACACTTTTTCATTACTGTTCATCTTAAGAATAATGGCCTAATCTTATCTCGTATTTGTATCTTTTATCCCATCCATTGTTGATTCACCTCAATGTCGATATACAATTGTGATGACCCAAAAGGTCATCCTAATGTAATTCTAGCTAAATCTGTGTTCCGAGGCCCTGAAAGCCTCCGTTAATCTCACCTCGATATGCGTGCGCAGCCCGAGCGTGTAGCCGAGAAGTCTTTATATTGAAATTGAAGGAAAAATGGGATTTGTGATAATCAAATGAATAAAGTTGTCTTTGGTCAATATTTTTGGTAAACGGACCCGGACCCGTGATGTGACAGTCCCGGAGGGTCCGTACGAAAATATGGGACTTGGGCGTATACCCGGAATCGAATTTCGAGGTCCCAAGCCCGAGAAATGAATTTTTAAAAAACAATTGTTTTCTGGAAATAATAAAGGAATGTGAAAGTGAATAATTAGGTGAAAACCCTTGTTACCGGGTCTGTGTTATGGTTCCGGAGCCCGGAACAGGTTTATTATATGTTGTTTGTCCTATCTGTGAAATTTGGTGTAAAACGGGCTTGATGTGATTGGTTTCGGATCCAAATGAGGAAAAATTGGCCTGCGGTCCCATCCTTCGCAGGTGTGACGCCTCTCGCAGGCGCAGCTCTTCCTTCGCAGGAGCGGGACCGCTGGTGCGGCTCCCAACTCCGCAGGTGCGAGCCCAAGGGCCCATGCCTTCTTCCGCTGGGGCGATCACTCTCTCGCAGGTGCGAGACCGCACCTGCTGTCCTAAGGTCGCAGGTGCGGAAACCCCTGTAAGCAGGCCCCTTAAATACTCTAAATTTCAGGTTTTCTTCACTTTCACCCATCTTCAACCACCATTAGAGAACAACCAAGCTTGGGCAACACCTTCCACGACCACCCACTGTAAGAGGTAAGTTAAAACCCCATAAACTTCTAATTCTAACGCTAATTCCTAGTTAAATTCACTACTAAATCATCTAAAAATTATAGAATTAGGTAGTAAACTTTAGGGTTCTTAGGGATTTCGTGATTTTCCATGTTAGGCCATGAATCCTTGTATAAATTACATAACTCGATCCTTAGACTCCGGGTAATGGATTCCTTCAAGAATTTTCAAAATCTAAACGTGCGGGCCCTGGGTCGAATTTTAGTATTCTCGGAGGAATAGTAGGAAATGTATAATTTGGCTTAGGAATTGGTTTATTGAGTACTTATTGATGTTAATAAATCCATTATCTCTAGATATTCCCGATTCGGAGTTGGATTCGAGAGGAAAGGTAGTGATTGAGGCTTGACTTGAATTTCTTTGGAGCCGAGGTAAGTGTTTGGCTTAACCTCAGCTTGAGGTATTAGGTATAGAGTCTTATTTGCTATGTGTAACTCATGTCCAACGTATAGACAGGGTGACGAGTGCCTATGTGTTGCGGTCAAGCATGTCCGTGAGTCATTTGTGATGAAATTTTCTATGTTCTTAATATTCTCCGCCCCGTGATGTAATAGGTGAATTTAAAAAGTGATACCTTGATGTTGTTTCCTGACGTGAAGAGTTATTGAGTAATTTATTTCAGTTGAGGCTTACATTGTGATATTGTAATTCTGATGCGAGAATGGTTATAGCTGAGACCCTTGTCGGGCATTGTTGAGTTTGTAATTGATGTTTCTCCTTGCTGGGACAATAGAATTATATTGGATATTTCCATGCACTTGAGACCTTGTATTGTTGACTTTCACATTGTTGTTGCTCTGTTTTATTAATTGTCGCACGAGGGGACATGCCGTGCTGACTGCTTGTTATTATATATGCACGAGGGGACATTCCGTGCTGAGTGATTGTGAGGTTATGCACGAGGGGACATTCCGTGCCGAGTGATTGTGAGGTTATGCACGAGGGGACATTTCGTGCCGAGTGTTATTATATATGCACGAGGGGACATTCCGTGCCGAGTGATTGTGAGGTTATGCACGAGGAGACATTCTGTGCTGAGCGTTATTATATATGCACGAGGGGAAATGCCGTGCCTTTTCTGTTCATTATATGTTTGAGAAGTTAAATTTTGGCCTTGTCTTTACGTTTCATTTATTACTCTGTTCTACAGTGCCCGCATATTGTTATCCCTACCTCCCCAGCATGTTCTCCCCGTATCTATCTTACTTGCTTATTTTTGTTGCCATTTTTCCTGTTATTATATAAAATTGCACAGGTACATATGTTGTGTTGGTCCTAGCCTCGTCACTACTTCGCCGAGGTTAGGCTCGACACTTACTCAGTACATGGGGTCGGTTGTACTGATGCTACACCTGCACTTCTTTATGTTGTGTAGACTACGCAGCCGGACCCAGTGGCCACTGACGGTCGGAGCATCTCATTAGTTCATACGAGAGACATCGAGGTAGACCCGTACACGTTCGTGGGCCCTGACGTCACCTTTTACTTTCCACTTTCAGCTATGTCTTACTTTGTATTTCAAAGACAGTTTATGTATTCATTTCAGACCTTTTGTTTGTAATAATCTCTTAGATAGTCCGTGAGTAGGTGACACCAGTTCTGGGAATTTGTTATGGGTCTTATTTCGAAAGTGCTATGTTGTATTTTGGTTATATTGTTAAATTTCATATGGTGAGCCATCGAAGCCTTAGTTATCTTGTTCGTATTTGTTGTTAATGAGTTTTATTTATTTCAAACGTTGGCTTGTCTAGCGGGTTCAACGTTAGACGCAGTCATGGCCCGAAGGTGGGATTTCGGGTCGTGACAAGTTGGTATCAGAGCCCTAGGTTGCTTAGGTCTCAAAGCTCACGGACAAACTTGGTAGAGTCTGAGTGATCGATACGGAGACGTTTGTACTTATCCCCCAGAGGCTGCAAAGTTAGGAATAACTTCACATCTTTCATTCTCTGTCGTGCCAATGGAATTATGAATGCTAATTAAGTCTCTATTTTACTCTCTCGCAGATGGCGAGAACGCGCGCTTCCTCATCGACCAACCAGTAGCCTGATCCTCCTATTGCAGCTCCTACGAGGGGCCGAGGCCGAGGCAGAGCTAGAGCAGCAGCTCAAGTAGAGGACCCACAGGTAGACTTTGTCGGTGAGGTTCCTACTCCGACAGTCCCAGTTGGACCAACTCAGGTCCCAGAGGGGTTCATAGCCACCCCAGTACTTCAGGACGCTCTAGTCCGCTTAGTGGGACTCATGGAGAGCGTGGCTCAGGCCGGTCTTCTTCCTACTACACCATCTGGATCTCAGGCTGGGGGAGGGACCCAGACTCCTGCTATTCGCACGCCAGAGCAGTTTGCCACACAGTTCCAGTCCGGCACTTCAGACGGCCGGAGTAGTCCAGTCCGGCATTTTGGCACCAGCAGTTGAGGGAGCAGCCATGTCCGCAGATGCTCTGCGGAGGTTGGATCGGTTCATCAAGTTATTTACTACCACATTTACTGGTGCATCATCAGAGGATCCCCAGGATTATTTAGACAGCTGTTATGAGGCTCTTCGGAACATGGGCATTGTGG
Source organism: Nicotiana undulata (assembly GCA_005239495.1). Classification (NCBI taxonomy): domain Eukaryota; kingdom Viridiplantae; phylum Streptophyta; class Magnoliopsida; order Solanales; family Solanaceae; genus Nicotiana; species Nicotiana undulata. Next base: position 34,469 of record ML278258.1, read on the forward strand.
AGTCCAATGGAGTTGATTTTGCTACATTTCGTCTTTCTGGCACCGCCAAGACTTGGTGGAGAGATTACTGCTTGACCAGACCAGCTGGGTCTGCACCTTTGACTTGGGGTCAGTTCTCCGAGTTGTTCTTGGGAAAGTTCCTTCCAGTTACTCAGAGAGAGGATCTTCGGAGGCAGTTTGAGCGTCTACAGCAGGGCTCCATGTCCGTCACTCAGTACGAGACCAGGTTTATTACGCTGGCCAGGCATGCCCTTATGATACTCCCCACTGATCGCGAGAGGGTTTGGAGGTTCATTGAGGGTCTAGCTCAGCCCATCAGGCTTCAGATGGCCAGGGAGACGGGTACTAATATCTCCTTTCCTGATGCAGCCGATGTGGCCAGACGCATTGAGATGGTATTATCCCAGGGTGGTGGTCAGGAGTCTGACAAGAGACCTCATCATTTCGGCCGTTTCAGTGGTGCCTCATCTGGAGGCAGAGATTCCTTTGGCAGAGGCCATCCTCCTATGCCTTATCATTCAGCACTCCAGGTATCCCGAAGTGCACCTGCAGCTTCCATCAGTGCACCGTCGATTCAGAGCTATCAGGGTGGTCATTCTGGTCGACAGGGTCAATTCCAGGGTCAGTATTCTCAGCAGCCGAGGTCTTGCTTCACTTGCGGTAATTTGGGGCATATTTCCAGGTTTTTCCCTCGAGGTTTTGGTGGGTCTCAGTATCAGGGTTCCCGTGCCATGGTTCCCACATCAGGTGCACCCTCACCCCCTCAGCCAGCTAGGGGTGGTTGTCGTGGTACCAGAGGTGTAGGTCAGACGCATAGAGGTGGCGGGCAGGCCATGAGAGGTAGAGGTCAGCCCGTAGCGGGTAGACCCAGAGATGTGTAGGTTGGACGGGCTCAGCCCCGGTGTTATGCATTTCCTGCTCGTCCAGATGCTGAGGCTTCTGATGCAGTTATCACAGGTACAGTTTTAGTTTGCAGCCGAGAGGCTTCGGCGTTATTCGATCCAGATTCTACATTCTCCTATGTGTCTTCATACTTTGCCCCTTATTTGGGTATGCCCCGTAATTCCTTGGGTACTGTTGTACATGTGTCTACGCCGGTGGGTGATTCTATAGTGGTAGATTAAGTCTACCGTGCTTGCGTAGTAGCTATTGGTGGTCTGGAGACTCAGGTTGATCTCTTGCTTCTTGATATGGTTGACTTTGATATTATATTGGGCATGGACTGGTTATCTCCCTATTATGCTATTCTGGACTGTCATGCCAAGACAGTGACCCTAGCCTTGCCAGGAGTACCACGGTTCGAGTGGAGAGGGACTCCTAGTCATCCCTCTGGTAGAGTTATTTCTTATATGAAGGCTCGGCGCATGGTCGATAAGGGGTGTTTGGCCTATCTGGCCTATGTTCATGATTCTAGTATTGAGGTTCCTTCTATGGAGTCTGTGCCCGTGGTTCGTGAATTTCCAGAAGTATTTCCTGCAGACCTGCCGGGTATGCCACCCGACAGGGATATTGATTTTTGTATTGAGCTAATTGAGGGCACTCAGCCTATTTCTATTCCCCCGTATCGCATTGCTCTGCCAGAGTTGAAGGAATTAAAGGAGCAATTGCAGGATTTGCTGAATAAAGGCTTCATCAGGCCTAGTGTTTCGCCTTGGGGTGCTCCAGTATTGTTCGTGAAGAAGAAAGATGGCTCAATGAGGATGTGTATTGACTACCGGCAGTTGAATAAGGTTACTGTCAAGAACAAGTATCCTTTGCCGAGGATTGATGACTTATTTGATCAGCTTCAGGGTGCTACGGTGTTCTCTAAAATAGACTTGAGGTCTGGTTATCATCAGCTGAGGATTAGGGCTTCTGATGTGCCTAAGACAGCTTTTCGCACTCGTTATGGGCATTATGAGTTCTTGGTCATGTCGTTCAGGTTGACTAATGCCCCCGCTGCTTTCATGGAGTTGATGAATCGGGTATTCAGGCCTTATTTGGACTCATTTGTGATCGTGTTTATAGATGATATTTTGGTAATACTCTCGCAACCAAGAGGAGCATGAGCAGCACCTTCGAGTCGTCCTCCAGACTCTGAGGGATAGTCAGTTGTATGCCAAATTTTCTAAGTGTGGCTGAGTTCGATGGCATTTCTGGGCCACGTGGTATCGGCAGAGGGTATTCAGGTGGATCCGCAGAAAGTTTCAGCAGTTAGAGATTGGCCTAGGGCCACTTCAGCCACAGAGATTCGGAGTTTCTTGGGCCTAGCAGGCTAT